>JAPDRQ010000395.1:0-14678 GCA_030247915.1 Neophaeococcomyces mojaviensis
CTGCTGATTGACTCCTATGTCACCAAGCACATCAACGTCACTGACCATCATGGCTTCGACTCCAACACCCATGACCCACCTTAGCGAATGCCAACTACCACAACATCAAATGTGTTCCTCAATCTCCTCAGTACTCGAAATACCGTATGCGCGTGACGAGTACACTTCACGGACACATTTACTCTCAGATCAACCTCCATTGAGATTCAGTCGACATGAACAGCGCAATCACCGTCTCAGCTTCGAATCCGACGTTTCAACTTCTGAGCATTCGTTCATCTCTTACGACACAGAAAATACCCTCGCAGCCGAGCAAGAACCAGAACAGCAAGACTCAACTTTCATGGTTCAGCAACGGCAGCCCTTGAAGCACAAATGGAATGGTAGACTGCACAAAGTCCTCAGCGGTCTTGCTCTCGTCCAAAGACCGCTGAGCATTTGCTCCATGGCTGCCTCGATGCGTGAGCACATCAACACAAACCATGAGTTGCAGGCTCAAAGACATCCCAGCAATGTTCTCATAGCAACCACATCCGATGGTACAGAAACAGGCAACAGTACCAGAAACAACTCAGTACTTTCGGGCTCAACCATATCAAATAGCCTTAATAGAGTCTCTAGCGCAACAACAAGCTCTTCAATCCACAGCGGCCCAACTTTGGGCTGGAATGAGAAGTCTCGAACATCAACAAAATTCTCCAAAGAATTTGATAACGCAGCGGGAATCAGAAACAGCTTGGCATTGAAGCTTAGATCTCGGCTCAGTGGTGAGCGGAAAATGAATTTCCTAAAACTCGCAGAGTGTGATAGCGAAAAGCAAGCTAAGAAGGATGCGAAGAAGGCGAAGAAAGAACGAAGAAAGAAACAAAGGGAGGAATGGTTTACTAGAGTAGGGTCCGACTGCAACTATGGTTATGGCAGTGCTTATGATGAGACTTCTCTGGTAGACTGGAGGTGCATTATCGGTATGATCGTTTAAGCGATTAGACAAAGTACGAGCTCGACCTCATCTGTACAGCGGCAGCACGACGAGACTTTTGACTCATTAGGCATATTGGTGCGAAAACAATTCAAGAAATCCATATTGAAACGCTGACTATGAAACAATATTATTTCCGGATGAGATTGCACTCACTTCCAGCCGTGACCAGGCTTCCCCTCCGGTGGGGTTAGCCCGAACGGTTGGCTCGTCTAACTGAGCCCTGAGTCTTTTTGCAAACGGGGCTGTTAACGACAAGAACCTGACTCTTCAGGACCCAGGTGAGAAAGGAGAAAGAAGGAAAGAAAAAGGGGAAAAAGGAAAAGTTTAGACTGCTTTCTCAACTTATCGAAACGTCGATCTCATTAAACCAAACTCTTACATTAGGCCCCTTAGCTCTTCTTAGGCATTGGTTTCTCCAAAACCTCCTTCACCTGAGCAGCATAATCCCAAAACCAATCGTGTACAGCCTCCTGAGCTATCTCAAGCTTTTCAACTTCGCTAACTTTAACTCTCAACGCAAGTACAGTCCCTTGCGTACTACCGCCCCTAGAGGCGTAACGTTCTTAAAATCTGGAAGGGAAAATCGTGTACTCAAATATATTGCCAGCAATCAGCGACTGAAAAGAGCAAATGCTGGGCAGGAGCCCGTGCAACATGCTCAGTGAACTGGTGATATTGTGAATTTACGCACAGATCCCAGCATGGTACTTCCGTTCCAGCACGAGTGATCTGTTTGGACCATTCGTTGTGGTTGGTAGCTTTGTGAACGGTCTCCTTAATGGTGATGAAGTTGTAGTCATTGAAATCGTTGTAGATTTTCTTTTTGCTTTCTTCTTGGACGGAGTCGGGCATAGCTACAGTAGTGGTGACAAGAATATCATGATATAGGTAGGATACGAGTACCCCAGGCTTCGTCTTCAAGTAAGCAGCTCGTGCCTTGTCAGGTCCAAAAAATGGCAAAACAATCAACAGCTGGGATTCGCTGGTGGTCACCCACCCAACTACTAGCCAGTCGGCATGTGGCTTAAGTATACGTGATCAAACGGGAACGTCTGTTTTCCACATCCTATGGTCGATTGCGAAGGAAAACTATGTGTGATTAATATATGTAGGTTGTGTGAACTTTAGACTGGCTTGTCATCATGGCAAAGGATACCTGTGCATGAATAAAGGGCGTGATTTGGCACCTACCAGATGGTAATGACAGATTAGTGGTAGTACAAGGGTACTTGGGTTGCGAAAGATAATTGGAAGAGTGGTTGAGATAAATGCTGTTGTCGTGTGCTCGAGGTGTATGATCAATGTTTGCACTCGCTTCTTGCACGTTAAGCCTTGGCACACACCTTTCATGTCTCCGCTCCACTACTACTCTTACAACCCAGAATCGTACTAGTGTACAAACTGTTGCGTTTGTAACGGGCAGAAGCAGTACTGTCGAACGGTACTACTGATGGGATAGATTATTGGAAAGTTGGTCGAGGCGGACTTATGAGGAATGTGAAGACACATCCAGAGCAATAATGAAATTGGTTCCGTCGTCGGCCATCTACTATGAAGAAAGTGTGAGTGTGATGTATACGAAAGGCCACATACCCAGCCTTGATTTTTAGTTTCAACTACCACTATACAAAAGTACATCCATATTCTTTCGGCAAAAACTAAGCGCTGATTCTATTGGCTTAGACGAGATGGGAAGATCTATCGTACTTTACTTAGCTGTGTTATTAGAAAATTAACTATTACCACCAAGACTGATGATCTTCAAACCCTTTCGGCCACAGATTCAGACCAAGAAGTTTCGATATGGTGAATCTCCAATCGTGCTCTGAGGATAGGCTTGCCGCCTCTTGTACTCTCAGCCTGGCAACTGCTTCCTTGTTCCACCACGAAGGCTCTGCATGACCTCTCTTCTTAAGGAGAATGCCTGTACACAATATTTCTGGCCGACGAAGCGAGACATGCATGGACTGAAGGTAGTGCTTCATTTTTGAATCCATATAGTTCAACGAAACGATCATTGCTACGTAGCTGGACTGGTAGTGTGCGCTGAGAGCGGCCACTTTCTCATCTTCGGAAGCGCTTGGAAGTATTTCCTCTGCCAAAAGTTTGTTCACTTCGAGGCTTTGGTGCTCTAGGCCGGTACAGAGCCATCTATTAATGGCCCAATGAGGCATATCTGACATAATGAGTGCTAGTTCGACCGTAGCGTTTACATAGTCGTCTCCCAGACCACCGTATTGACTCTTCAAAGTCACTTTGTAAAAGCTGCGAAGGACCTTGGCGGGTCTGGGAGCCCAGGTCGATGCAGATTCCATATGTGAAGAGATGGTAGCGTCATGCTTAAAGATCAATGTCCACGGCTCAAGACCTTTATTGCGGCCAAGGATACCCATAGCATTTGTGAGACCCTTTCCGTCGTAACCATCAATAGTTGTTGGGCTCGATTTCAAAAGACCGATAGGCATGCTTGCCACTGCTCGAGATACCCGTGGTAAGAAACCCTGTTGCCTGCCCCATAAAATGGACACAGTATCCGAGTCTTTTTGAGCATTGTGATAAACACCCACGGCCGCATGACCCTTCTCTGTATCAACACAGCCGTTGGTACTAGGATCCACCCTTGACAGTATATCAGTAGGGTCATGTTGCATTCCTCTCACCAACCAGAAAGTCCATCCATACTGATCGGATAGAGTGGGTTGTAGTCCAGAAAGGGCTTTTGAGTGACTTTCAGCAAGACGCAGCCAGTCTGATTTTTGTCCACAGAATTTTTGCTTTTCTCGTTTGATCGCTGTTCGACTTGGACCAGTCCAAGATAGCCAGCGAGTCTGACTGTTTTGCAACTTTTAACCACCAGCTTTACTCTTTTTACTATTTGTGTTGCTTTCTAGAGCTACCAAGGGAGGGAACGGACTGAGAAGTAGTAGATTGAACTTGGCGAGCTGAGCGGCCTCAGAAACTTACAAAGATGTATGAATGAATTTAGGAGCTTGAGTGTGTCAAGAGGCTGTTTAGGAATGGAGAGAAGGATAGAATTCATGACCCATATTGATACTTTCCATCTACTGTAGCTACGGGTGCCATGATAACAGTTGATATATAGTTTCTTCCAGTCCCCCAGTTGATATCTCTCAAGAACTCGAGCAAACAATCAAGCGGTCCTCACAGCCCGTTGCTTTATGTCAGAGCCCTCATCGAAGCTCTGAAATTCTCTGTAGGTTGTTCATGTCATCACGTTCATGCTATGACCATAGCACCGCCCAGGAATCGAGAGCCATGGCACTGACATCTATTACATGCTCTCATAAGCCATCACGTATCCACGCGTTTTGATCGGCCTGGCCCTAAGTTCCTGCGAATGTGTGCACTTGTCAGTAGCTTGATGTATGCGCGAACAGGGTAGAGAAGGTTGGTAACTCCGAGCTTCTTGTCAACTCATGTGTTCACAGATGAACTGCTATCCCCAATTTAGCAGGTGGTCCATACAGGACGAGAATTCGAACAGGCAGAAATGACGACAAAGATACACGCAGCGGACCGCTCAAATCTGAAACAGGAAGGGATTGCCATGGGGAGGCTAATTAGGAGTATCATGAACTTGAATGAAGCTTCTGCTCAGATATTGAATCGGGCAGCGTAAGTCAAAGGCGGCCGCCCGATTTGTTTGGTGTTGAATTTTCTCTTCCCATGCTCTGTGGTCGTATGTACACCTCATCTGTTTGTGTGAGTCGAGCCAATACCAGCGGTCGATCTGCCCTGTTGTTACTGCTCGCTAGGATGTCTGAAAATTGACCGTGCAGAACAGTCACAGTTCACATCCGACAAAGCTCGTGGTAGATCAGTTACTTCTTTCCCGGCTAGCTGGCCTTCATATTCATGCTGGTATCATTCCAAAATCTTGCCAGTGACGCCGGACCTATCTCGATAGCCTACCATTCCTTGATCGTATCACCTCTCAGCTTCGCTCGCATATTGTATTTGCCCTGTGAAAATCGACCATTTAGCACATATGGTCCACACCAGAGTCGAGATACTGCCATAGCTTGTAAGTGGGCGTGGACTTACATCTGTTGCGCCAAAGGCATATAGCATCACTCCTGGCACGAAGCCGACGAACATGAACGTGACAAAAGCTGTTCTTGGTGTCCATCTAAAGTACCGCCATCGGTTCTTGTTCATATCTGAATTGCCATGTCAGCACCTGACTCTATTCCCGGCCGGTTTGCTGCGTCTCTTGTAGTCCGCGCATCCTGATCCTGTCGTAGTTGGTCGTTCGTTCGTAGGGGACTCTTACAAGCAAGCTTCTCGATCGCGGGATCGAATTTGAGAGCTGCAAATTGGTCAGCAATATACCGTGGTTCTCAGCGACATACGTACGTGAAGGGCCAGCCATCTTGGTTGTTCTTCGCGCCTTGTCCTTAAGGGAACAGCTTTTGCACTGTTGCAGCTCGGGTGAGGTCAAGAGCAGCTAGATGTGGCTTGAATGCGGCGTAACTAGAACTCTTGGCGTGGCAGTGCGCAACAGCGAGAAAGTTGAAGCTGGAGGGACTGGTGCGTCCGCTTGATGCAAAACAATACTGTCGAGCTATTTTTCGTCGTGAGGATGGCTTTGTTTGGCTCGAGTAAGATTGAGATTGAGAAAGACTACCTCAAAGTGCGCTCGCTGATTGACGTTCTATTCTTGATACTACCTCTATGAGCACAGCGTTACCTTCGAACATTTCGCTGTCTACCATTGTCTTACTGCATTTCGCATGATTTTTTGATCTCATTCTTGAGGTCCAAGTCCATGATTACCTTCATCTCCGGACAATAATCCCAGATGTGCTGTCTATGATCTTCGGTACCCCATATCGATGGTGTCAACCACGCACCACTACCTCCGATATGATAACCCATCGGCTCATCGTGCCAGATTGATTCAACCGAGAATTTGTTGGACTCAGTGCCATTTGCTGTATGCGCATCTGGCAGACAACCAAGCCGATCTGTCAACCACACATCTTCCGGCTCACTATTGCTAATGCGCTGCTGATGCTTGATGACTTCGAGCATTGAGCTCACGCGCCGCAACGACAGGCCGCCATTCCCTCCATAACGGCTATCAGTGTTCCAGGGAGCTCCGACCCAGTCATACTCCAACCACTCATTCAACGAGCTTGAAGCTTTCGAACAGATCAGACCTGTCTTGTCAGCACCTAGCGACTCCCTCGCACGTTGACACTCACTATCTAGTTGGTACACTAGCAGCCATTCCGCAGGTCTCAGAAGCACCTCGTTTACCCACAAATTCGTCAAGAACGTGCTAATTTCTTCTTGACCGCTTGTCGTCATATTGCTTGGTATGTATGTCAGACTGAGTCTTTCCATATTGACATTTCTTCGAATTGCCGCTGAACTATTGACTTTTGCCACCGACTCTGGCGAGCCCATAAATCGGAATGTCCAGTCTTGCGGCAGCGCCGCCATCATTGATACGATCAACGGAGCTAACACACCCTTCTGCCGGTTTTCGATGAGCAGAGCCACTTTGCTCGTGTTGTACTTCGGAGTTTCGCCATAGTCGAAGACCACAGAGGGAAACTCAGGCACCAAAGCCTGTAACCTGTACCGGTAGTCGTCGGAGAAGGCTTTGATGAACCAGCTGTACATTGTCAGGAGCCAGTATACGAGAAGAGTGCCCACAACTTACAACACTACTACATAACTAGCTGCAATACCTGCAAACTTCAGCAGCAATATTCTACGTTGCGACAGCATATTTCAAGATATCTCAGTTGTGTAAAGTTCGTATGACAGTGCGACGAACGAAATTGTTTTTTCTTCCATCCCTTGCCTGAGCAGATCCACTTCGCTGAAAGTGCAGTATGCTTCATGCTAGAGCCATCAGAGACATACTTACCTTTACGGAGTCGGTGGAATGATCCCTGCGCTTTGATATCCATTCATTTCACATCTGAAGTTAATTACATAGAGCACGAGACATGCCTCATTTCTAACTCTGCCTGACATCATCCTCAACCAACAGCACGCATGGACGAGCTACTTCAAGAGCAACCCCCAACCGGGCGATATGGTCAGTAGCGTCATCAATACAGTCTTCCCCGAGTGCATCGTTGTTGTGGGATCATGATGGTGAATTTGATGTGGCGGATTCATACGTTTCATAGCGCAATGTAAATCAACGACACCCTCAACTGAAACGCAGCTTCGCAAGAATCGTTGATATCTACTTAACAGGGGCGTCTCGCGTCTTCATAGAAGTGGGATGGTAAACCGTGTCTGGTTTGGTATTGCGAACACAACCTCCGAGTATGCATCGCAATCAGACTAACGACCAAAAAGGACACGCCGAATTGGATGGGTGAAAGAAGTCTCGGAGAGATGAGATTAAAGCTTGGGGCATCACTGATAGGGCTGTAGTTGAGGGAATTGAACGGTTGAACATTGAAGCGGCAAGTGTAGGACGGGACGGTTGGGGTCTGAGTAGTAAGACCAAGTAGCTGCAGAAAGGGTGTTCAGGTGCGGCTTGAGAATAGTGATGAGGAATCCTGCTGCTTTTAAGTCGAGCTGATTAATGCCGTTGTTGCTGTGGTCAACACAAGGAGAATCGGGGCATGAAGGGCGTTTAATCCCAGGTTCCTAACGTGTCAGGTAGTGGAACAAGGTGCTGCACATGCCGAGGAGATCTGAACGCCGGGAAAGCAAAGTGGAAACGGCAAAATAGCTAGAGCATCGTGCTTCCCTTCACTAGGACAATCAGCCCACAGAATTGCCCTGTTCCTGTTCGCCATACCTTCCCTGCGACATCTGCTCCGTGCCTTCCTAATTCGCTTAATTCGCTTCTGCCCAGAAACTGCACCAGCTTACCGTTGCTTTCAAGCGCACGGAGCAATGTACATTTGGCTACAAGCCACCGTGCTTCCCGAGCTATTATGACGTTTAGTTAACAAGGTAGCGCTCTCTAGCTCACAACACGAACTCGTGTTTGTTGCGTTGATCCTGCCGCGGTCGAACTCCGGCAGTGATTATGTAAGTCTCGAGCCAAAATATTTCCTCGATGGAGCTCGGTGACCATGGTCGCTTTTTTTGCACTACTTATTTGACTTAGCTTCGTACAAGAACACGAGAAATGTCGTTAGATTGATATGCCGGGCACCGTGATGTAAGACAGAAGTGAAAGAATTCGTATTGGTCAAGCATTTTGGTCTCCATGCGATGGTAAGCACATTCTCGGTTTATCTTGCCGACGTTCTGTTGGTGTCTGCTCGGTTCAAACACATCGCCAAAGGCACGGCAATGCCATCGTGGGGAGAAACGTGTTTTCCACGAGGATCGGAAGCATATTCCTGTGATTGTGTGTCAAGCGAAGCGAAGATGGATGGCACATGGCACCCCTAGATGATCTGCAGCAAGGATATATTAAATATGTTGTGTCACTTCACTTTAACATCTCCACTGCCGATTTTACTGGCTTAGAAGGCTGCGGATACTTGTTATCACGGATTCCGGGCTCTGTTGTTGTACTGATACCACAAAGGTGTCAAATCGGTACGTAACCAAATGAATGGTCCTGAGCCAATGGAACCTGTATGTCTCATGACCAAGATCACATAAGGCTTACATAACTTGACTGATCGCCCCAGAATGAAATTGGCAAAGCAAGAACCCGCTGGCTGAGATTGTGAAGCTCGCTCGATGTTCAATGGGTTGTCGGATTGGCTGTTCTTGTGACTTCTAGTGGTTAGAGACTTGCCTTAAAGACTATCCTTCTGCCATAGTGGGTTTGGACGCTGGTTGCGACACATCCTTGAATTGTCATCGCCGCTCTGTCAGTCATCATTTCCTGCCATCGTTACCATGGAGCCATGTTGAGTATTGAATTTTTTTCACACGTATTGAGAATTGTGGCGCTGACATTCTCGCAGCCATCTGCAGGTAGACGAACGCCGAAAATGACACCGTGCCCCTCTCAAAGAACCTGAAGCAACACAACTCACCTAGCGCACGAATATCTGCAACTTAGAAACCTAGGATCTGACCATTGAGCAAGAGCAGCAGACAATCGAGCAATGGAGCCAGCGGGAAGTCAAGCATAAACAGTTGCCTCGGCCTAGCTGTCTTAGGCAAATACAGCCTGAGCTTCTTTCGCATCTAATGGAGGCATGAAGCTGCAAGAATGCTGGGAACGCTCTATGGTGACCTCATATTCATAGCTCAGAGGAGCTCAGGAGGGCCGTCGACGTGATGGCTACCTCCTTACCTGAGTTTAGCTTGACATGGTCGGCAGCTGACACCATAACTGGGAGAGCACTGTACAATAGGGGCAAACGCATGCGGAGCTGGGCCTAGGAAGTCATAAAAGTCCATCAGATGCACCGTTGAGCGACGAAAAACTAGCGGAGGCATCTTCATATCTCCTATCCACCTTTCACAAAGCTCGAGATTCGGTCTTGCCACATGATTGCAGTCTAGCGCCTCAAGATGGAGATGATGATCGATGAAGGGACGTCTTGAGAATGGGGCACTTGTCGTTTTCTTCCGATTGCTGGGTTTCTGGGGTCGATGATAGTGGTTCGGCTGCTATGGCTGAGAGTTAACAAGCTCATGGTATTGAGTTGCATCTGTCGAGTGCTCAGAGCTGTTTGTCTTGCCTGAAGCACTTCTTGTCCATTGACATTTTGTACATAAATAAACATATGCTCTGGCCCGCCACAGATGCTTACGTGGTGCTTACGAAGCTTGCTGAATGTGTTCTTCAACTCGGCTTATCCGAGCGTAGCGGCTCGAAATCCTTCCAAATCTATCTTACGCCTTGCTAATGGCAAGCACGATTGATCAATTGAGTAGTTGTTTGAAGGTTACGGTTTCATTGGCTAGACGATTTGAAGGATAGATCGCATTGAAGCTCGATCCTGACAGTAAGATGAAAGATGGATACGAATGAGCCACCTGTTAAGTTCAGTGGCAGTCCTATAATGGGAATGCTTTGCGTTATCGCTTCCAGATAGAGACATAAGTACAGAGACAATTTTTGGTAAAGGCCAACAAGTAAGTACTGTCAACGTGTTGAGATAATCTTGTTGATTCTCGTGCCAAGATCCAGCTCTATTTATGAACGTTATTGAGAATAGTGAATCTGATGGGCAAGGCATTGTATTCGGTAAGATTTCGTGGCTGCAAGCTTCGTCCTTATCGCCGATGATGGTCAGGGGCAGTTTTCCAAGAAAAGCAGGGGCCGTAGAAGTTCAAGAGCTGCTCAGTCTCACTAATCAGACTGATGTGACACTGCTTTAGCAGGCTAGCTCACTGCCTGTTCTAGCGGTTGTTCTCGCTTGTTGCGCCTGGCGCAGGTCATTCTTGCCTGATTACGCCAAAGGTATGTTGTAAGCAACATACTGTAGTATTCAAATAGTAATTGGACCCGCAGATTTTGTGTTTCATCGACCTCTCACCTCACTACCGTCGCTTATGGTCCCAGGAGTTTGGAAGGCACCACGACTTGCTTGCCCTTGTCCTTGCCCAACCAGTGGAAATTTCGAAGGACAACTCTGTCACAAGATCCTTCCTTTGGTTACCAGACACGATTAAGGCCGACTGACAGCCACCCATTGGGAGTCCACGTGAGACAGCTTAAAAGCAAACAATCCATGTCCAAATGTGGAAGCGACATCTGTGATCGTTGATTGGACTGGAAAGGCAGGCATTTGCAATATGTTAAACGTGTACTTGACTTGAGACATGCCATACTCCACATTGACCGTGACACTCTGGGAGATTGGCCATTTCTAGATTGGTTCAGTCTCGTGCAGAATAACCAAATTCCATATGAGGCAATGATGGCTAGCAGGTTGGGAGTTCAAGCGAGGAAGCAGGGATGTAATGTTAGGACGAATGATTAGGTGCTTGTGCTGATGCTAGCCACTGCCCAGAAATTTGCGTTTAGCGTTCCGGGCACGCTCCTGAGAAAATGCGTCAAGCTTCACCGCTATGAACACGATCTCGTATCCACCACGAATGGTGTCTTGCTGATTTTGCCGTACCCGAAGTCGCCATTGTCCACTCCGGATAACCCATTCGCCATTTTCACTTCCTGTTGGCGCGCTCGAAAGAGTGGGCCGGCGTCTTTTCCGCGCTCCACCACTCACTGTGTCGAGTCGTGGAGGTGCGGCTCGTGTACCTCCATAGGTTTTTGCTGAAGAACCAGTTCGGCTGGTTTCGGTATGAGGTTGATTTTGATGAACAGCTCGGGCTCGAGACCCTTGTGGTTGATTTTGCTCGCTTTCTAGCTCCACCTCACTCATCACGTCCGAGTCATCATTAGTGCCCTCATGCTGAGATTTGACCAGGCCTTGGCTCATGGATTGGCCTAGAGGCGAGTTCCAGTCAACTTCGTAACGACTGCCGTCAAGCCAAACATCACTTGAAGGCTCGAAGAGGACTTTGACTCTATCTTCGCTTAGTGGTGTATGACCAGGACTTGCAGTATGAGATGATTGCCCTGTACCGCCAAGCACTAGTAAGCCCAATGGTGCATTTGTTGGAAGATTCATTTTGTTCGCAACGACTTGGAAGAGACTTGAGACTCTTGCTTTGGTAAGGCCATGAAAATCTGCTCTCATGTCGTTAAGGTCGACAACCATGGTCTCGCCTCCGATTTCAACGACAAGCTCGTATGAGACGTCATCCACGAAAGGCCTTGCATAGTAGACCCAGCCGCCCGTGTTCTGGTCACTTTCTGAATTGTCGGCTTTGTATGAAATGCCAGATGGCTTGATATCTTCGATTCGTAGACAAATCTCTGTTCGCAGCCTCTCTAGGTTGTAGCTGATCTCATGTGCAATAAGCTTTTGCTCCAGACCTCGCAGGTGAAAGTATCTGCAATCCCGCAGTAGCTCGGCACGGTGCTCCTCATTTTTAATATGTAAAGGATACCCACGTAAGAGATGCAGTAATTGTGCGAACGTTTCCGCCGATCTGCCTGGCACATATGGAGGGGTTATTGAAGGCGGTCTCAGAAGTCCACGCCGGTCGAGTCCGGGAAAGACTTCCCCAGGTGTAGAAAAGAACACAGCAAAGCCTAAAGAGAAAAAGTTGGGGGAATTGCCAGGATCTGAGAAGATATCCTTGGGAATCTGAAAATGCTGTTCGCCGATTTGAATGAATATTTCCGACTCAAAGAGTTGGTTGATGAGTCTCGGTACTGCGTATACAGAATTAACAATGCACTCCCAGAAGATCGTTACTGAACTTACAGCTGTAGAACTGTGCATCGGCGAAGAGCTTCACGAAATGACTTCCATCTCGTGGTTTAACATAGTATCCTGAAGCAGATGAGAAGTCGGTCTTTCAGATGAACGAAGGCGTCTTTACCTTGCAAATGACGTGCCACGTCGCGGAATGTCTCAGGATCGCGATCAATATAGAGTGTCCGAACGCCTCCAGACTCTTCGTTTTGGCGGATTTGTTCCTCGAAGAACTGGGTAAAATAAGAAGGGGCTATGTCTGGTCAGAAATCGTGTCATTAGCCTTGTCTAGCAGACTGACCATCTGAGGAGATCGAGGCTCCAGATAGCCGGAAAAGCTCAGAACCAATCTGTATCGGAAAGACCTTTTCAGGCGGAAGAATCGCCGGAGGGTGTCCTGCTGGTGTCCTGCTTCCTCTCGCGGGACGCGCTTGCGTCTGAACACCTGAGGCCTGCTGTGAGAATGATCGTTGAGTAGGAGCGCTGTTGGAAGCTGAGCCGCGGCCTCGTCGTGCACTACTTCCACCTCTCCCCTGTAAGGATGGCCGAGGCGCACTGGGACCTTCGGATGACGACGAATCCTCATCATCGGCAGACCCAGGGCCTACGCCCGACATTTGTCCAAAGGATACTCTACGAATCTGCCGAAGGTCAAGATTCGATGCTTGCTCTTTTCGGCGTGTTTGAGAGGGTTCGTCGGCACCAGCATCAGATTCACGACTTCGTTTCAACACGGACTTTGGTCGGTTTAGCTCTTCATTCACGATATGAGTAGACTGGATGGGCAGGTGACCGGTGGCCCTTCCAGGCTGTGGTGCAGCAACGATCGTTTCCTCTTCCGGTCGCCAAGTTGTTTGCCGAAATGAGGATGGATCGTCAAAGTTTTCAAAAGCTTCGATTGTCTCATGCACAAGCTCACCAGTGGGCTCATATATCGGTTGAGGCGCAAAATCGAGGTATGGGCCGGTGGTCGTGGGCCAGGGTTGAGAGCCAAAGCTGGCAAGATTCAAATTGGGCACAATTTGTGCATTAGCAGATATGCCGGCCAAGCGGTAGGAAGCGTCAGTAGTGTCCGCGTCATGGGTGTTGTTGGCACTATTTAGAACATAGTGAGAATTGCAGAATGCGGTGTCTGAAGTGGGATTAGCTCCGTAAGCAAAGTCTGTAGTTTGGTCATAGTTCAAAGTCCGGCGTGCCGTGTCATGACTGGCTGATGTTGGGGAACCCTGATCTCGAAGGTGAGATTCGCCCACCGCGGGCGACCTCAAAGTCTGGTCTTTCGTTTTCTTGGGGCCTGTAACGTGATCGAAATTGAGTGTGCGAGGTGGGTCCGGCATTACTGGGTTGACATGATGTGCAAAGCAAGCAACTGCTTCGTGCGTGGCTCACACGGCCTGTCCGTGATCCTCCGGAATAATGGACGACAACACGGAACACAGTACCAGCAGAACCACTAGCTCAAACGGACAAGGCGTGATCGAGACCATGCGCCGGCTGCAGAAAGAAGGATGTCGCGTAGAAAGGAGCTGGACTGTGGTCGGTGTCAAAAGGTTTGGACGGTGTTACGTGGAAAATACCTGGGCACGGCTGAATAAGCACTGAGTCAGGCGGTCCAGATGTGGTTTGATTCGAGGAATTGGATCGTAATGTTTTCGATAGCGAAAGTCTCTGCTGCACGATGATTACCAATGAAATTAAGACCTCAAACTTTCAGTGGACAAGTTTTGCTAGGGATAATGGTAGCTGGGAAGATCGTTTCTAGGCTCGCCTTATTTGTGCCAAACCAGAGCTGGTCGAGTTTCTGATCGCATGCAGCTTGCGGAAGGCGCCGTTGCTTTGGCTTTGACGCACCTGAACAAGGCGCGACCGTCGGTGCCGGCCCTAGTCAGATATGAAGTTTCCGGTGCATTGACAGCTCAATGTTCGTGTTGCAGGTCGGATACGTTGAGAACATGTGAGATCCTTGAGCAGCGACGAAAGCATCAACTGTTTAAAGATGACCATCTAGAGGCCGAGCTTTTAATGAGGCCGGTTCGGAGATTGGCAACGCAACAATCGGAGTGGGGGCGGAAAGGCCGTTTAAGATGATCTTTGTGCGAAACGTGCAAAGAGAGCAGTTGCGAAGATTGAAAAGAGCGAGTCGTCTATCTATGAGTCTCAGCTGATATCATCCAGGCCGGGAGACAGACTTCGATCTATATGCGTCGTGACAAAGCAATTGTTCGTCTTGACCGCTTACTCGCGCAGCGAAGGCTATCTGGGCTATGATTAAGCTTTGAAGCTCGTGGCAGCCTGATGCCGCCCTCCTAACATTTAAACCAGACTGCTAGGTGGGTTTCGTCGTGACTTTCGTCGTCGCTGACAGCGGAGGAAACCATTTCTCTTGCACCGCCTTACGCGAGAAGATCAGGCCCACTGTCTTGGCGTTCTCACATCCACACAGCCGACAA
>JAPDRQ010000396.1:0-14515 GCA_030247915.1 Neophaeococcomyces mojaviensis
AAGCCCCACCACCGTCAAATGCACCGACCCCCAAATACACCGCTATTTTGATACTTGTCAATTGGCCAATATCGCATATTGAATTGATCACTACTCAACAACCACTGATCGCAATGCCTTCTAATGCTAGTACCGTACTCGACCACGCCGAGGAAGCCTTCCGTAATGGACGGTATTCGGTAATTCGTGAATGTGCACGCTATTTTGGTGTCGATTATAGTATACTTAGCCGTTAACTACGTAGTTAGTAATTACGACGTATGATCTCGCGATAATAGTAACTACTATCGGTTAACTAAGAATAGAGTATCGTACGATGGATTCTTAAACTTAAGGCCTCTAGGAATACTATTAATTACCGCTAGTTATAAAGAATGGTTCTTCTTATCTACCGGCTTACTAGAGGGCCTACTACGCTCGGGAAGTATTAGATATATCGTTTTATTCGTTAGTATCCTAAGATTACTACTAAGGTTAGGTATAAGATTAACTAATAGAGAGTATAGGTAGTTATACCGAACGTTATTTAGGCCTTCTTTATTTAGTTAGCGACTATAGTTTCTAATTATAGGGTTAAGATAAGAAATATCAAGAATATAGATAAGATAGGCACTGCTCTTAGAGTTTATACTAATTAAATAATACTTAGTAGTGCCTCTATAAGATCTATATTCGTTTAAAGGTTTAAGAATCGTAAATAGGCGTTTACTATTAAAGCTATTAGTACTAAGGGTCGAAAAGTTTAAAATATAACTATCTTTAAAAGTAAGAGCGTTTAAATAACGTAATTTATACTTAACGATATCCTAGATATTATTTATACTATATTTAATAAGGGCTAAACTAGTAATAAGATTAGTATACGTTAGTTAAATAAGGTATTCCTTTTAGAGTTAAATAATAACGGTGAGTATTATATCCTAATTCTAGACGGTTACGATAACTATATAACAATTAAATTTATATAGAAGTATTACTAGAATAAGGTACTATTAATTTATCTATTTACTTATAGTAGTTATATTCTTTAACTACTCGATCTAATCTATTTTTTATCTCTTAAAAACAGCTACCGTCGCTAGATCGTAGAGTTAGCCTCTCTTAAAGACTTCGCGTTAGTTAAGAAGATACGGTTCGTATAGTACTACGTAAAGGCGTATAAGGAAGGCCTAACTAAGTGTAATATACGTAGTGGGTTCGCTACTACTGGTATCGTACTATTTAACCCTAATAAGATCCTATTCTCCTACTAGGTTTAATAGATTATTTAACTACTACGAACGCCTTCTAATACATATTAAATAGCATTCTTAACTATTACTAGTCCTTCTCTACTGACCCCTCGTAATTATTAGTAAGTACGACGGTCATTAGACGTTATATAAGAGGAGGAGGATATATTACGTAATGTACGACGGCTACTATTCTTAGTAGGTAAATAACTTAATCGATTTACTACGTAACTAGCCCAGCAATTATAGTAAATTAACTACTAGGTTCGGGTCATTAATAAGTAGCGTTAACGGAGTACTAAAAGGTAGGTTATTGATCTCAACCGTACCTTTAAGGATATCGTGTCAATTAAGGCGGCCTAGGACAAGGTCCAGGCCTAAATGCAGGCCTGGCAGCGTCATGATCGTCTCGCGGAGGCACGTAGTCTTTCAAATCTAATGCAGCAAAGTGACTAAAGGCAATTTGAACTTGAATTCCATGCGTGCGAAGGCATCGACGTTGTAGTTGTCGATAATTGAATATAGAGATAATTGAGTTTTGTGGTGCATTTGGGGGTCGGTGCATTTGACGGTGGTGGGGCTTACGGCCGCGACTTATTAGATCCGTGCCTTGACGAGGTGAAATAATTCTCCAGCCTGGATGCGAACAAGCGAATAAGCAAGTTATACTCTGCATCCGGTTAGATATAGACAAGAATTAACCTATCAAGCACAGAAAAACGACAAAAACGGCCTCTCACATCTTCGCCTACCGCACCAACCTAGGACGAGTCAGTCGTACAATAACAAGTGGCAGTTACAATTTCCTTAGTGTCTCATCATGAATGCCTGTTTCACAATGAGAAGATGGACAAGCCGAATACATAGCACCGTAGTTTATGACACCAGCAACAGTCAAGATATAATGGCCATCAAGTAAGAAAAGGGCAACAGAGCACTTGACCAGGAAGAAGCTATCTTTAACTACAAAAGAGTTAGCGAGCCAAGTACCCGCAACCCTATGGTGATAATATTCTCTTCAGAACGCTGCTCAAGGTATCCTGAGTATCCGATGAAGCAGGCTCTAAATTGCTCCTCCAGGCGATGTAACCGTCGGGTCGAATCAAAATGACATGCCCTTCACTCAACTTGTAGATCTGCTTGACTTTTTCTTCTGGATCACATATTGGACCAGAATTCTTAGAGAGCACATACGTATCCACTGGAACGTTTTGCTGGGCTGCGGCAGCTAGCCAGACGGGTGATGGGTCAGTGCTAATCATCAGGAAATTCTGCTTGAGTAAGTCTAAAGTTGACAAGGTTGAATTGTTCTTTGAGGAGTCAATTAGTTCAGCGTGAGGCATTCTCGAACCCGGTAGAACTAATGGCTGGTGGGGATCCTCAAATTGTTCAGATGCACCTTCGACGTTCGCCGCAATTAGAGCACCGTTGGCATACCGGTATTCCAGTTCGCAAGTATCATCCGGAAGCTCTTGTTCATGAGGAACGGATTTGTCGTTAAAAGTTCTGTTCACCAACCGTGAGTAGGCTTGTTGCACAATCCGGTCGACTACAGGTTGTCTCTCTTGATGG
The DNA here is from genome assembly GCA_030247915.1 of Neophaeococcomyces mojaviensis. Classification (NCBI taxonomy): domain Eukaryota; kingdom Fungi; phylum Ascomycota; class Eurotiomycetes; order Chaetothyriales; genus Neophaeococcomyces; species Neophaeococcomyces mojaviensis. Next base: position 2,805 of record JAPDRQ010000396.1, read on the forward strand.
TATGTTTCCAGTAAAGTTCGTGAAGCATGGCCTTTCAGAACGTAGGCGAGTTTCCATGCCAGGTTCCAAGCGTCCTGCAGCATGTGAGAATTGGATAACACTTTAGAGGTTCGTAATGACTTGACTACTTACCTGGATACCAGTATTACCGCCCATCCCCCCAGTTGGAGGCATCACGTGGGCTGCGTCCCCTGCGATGAAAATGCGGCCGTCCTTCTTTGAGTACATCTTTGCGTTGAGGGCTGCTACTGACCAATATGAAACAGAGTCCACCTTCAAAGGAATTTCCTTCTCAAGCCCGGCGGCCATATAGAAGATCTCTTTTGCTTCGCTTTCTGTGACTGAGTCGGGTTCGAAATTCGTGCGTGTTGGTGTTTTGTTAACTATCATGAAACCAGCTTTACCGTTATCTTCGAGACGAAAGCCTCCAACAAATCTCTCATTCACAACGTAAGTGACTCCATGAATAGCTCTGCTGCCAAGATACGGTGTAAGGTCCCCCTTGAAGTTAATGGAGATACTGTTTCCCAGGATTCCCGGGCCATTCCAGTCTATTCCCTCGTTGCGGCGAGTAGGACTTCGGTTACCGTCACACGCCACCAAATAGTCTGCCGTATACTTGTTGTAATCTCCAGATTTCAAATCTTTGGTGATCACAACGACACCATTGGCATCCTGCTCGTAGTGCACAACGTTCATTCCAAAGACTTGACGAGCACCGAATCTCTCGGCCTCCCTTCTCAACACTGGTTCAAACATGTTCTGAGTCAGCCACAATCTTTTGGCAGGTGTAATTTGCGCTGTTTTGACAGGATCGGCTTCTTGCATTCGGTGCAGGACCTTGCCACCGATCAGTGTTTCAACTATAAGCATTCCTGCGTTCAGGTTGAAGCTTTTCGCACTTTCCTTCTGAAGCGTTGCGTCAAGACCGAGCTGACGGAAGATCTCCACGGTGCGAAGCAAAAACAATGCGGCCCGCGGATGAGTTGCTGTTGAAGGGTGCCTATCAAAATTGATTGATTTGATGCTGGTGAGATCTTTAGTTAGTGGCAAATAGCTTCTGACTGCTTCAGACTCACCCATAATATCCTAGAAAAACGCCCAGAGACATACCCACCATGCTCGACCCAATGATGACAACAGGGAGGTGTTCAGTAATAGGCAGATTAGAATGATCAAAAGGTCCAAAATCGAACTCAGTCTTGGTTGCGCCTTTTAGGACGGTTTCGTCGCGTTGGACGACATCCCCTTCATGCTTTTCGATCGCCATTTCGGAAGTTTACTATCAACACAAAGGACTAAAACAGGTGACCTTTTGAAAATGTTTAGTGCAACAGCTAGCGACAGTATCGATTATCATTTATAATGTGCCTAGCTCTCATAAGTTCTGGTATGTGGACCTATCCAGGAATTAGGGGGATGTCTTGGCCATTTTGCGGGGAGCCGCAAGTTTCGTCCGTGTCCTGTCTATGTGGAGCCGAGATCATTTGGTCCAGGTCTTGCCCAGCAGGCTTCGGCCACTGGCCTATCCACGATCCTTTTTATGTGACCTCAACTTTTCAGTGTGAGATTCCAATATTTTTTAGGTATCCCTGAAAATGGCTGTCAAAATTTACGGTAACATTGTATCGACATGTACGCAACGCGTGCTGTTCTTGCTCGAAGAGCTGAAGCTGCCCTACGAACTTCTGTCAATTGACATGATGAAAGGAGAACACTGCGTACGTTGGAAAGCGCTCTTCCTTGTATTCGTTACATGAACTCTAATTTCCCCCACAAGCAACCGACCTATGTTGAGGAGAGGCATCCCTTTAGTCGTATTCCTGCTTTCGAAGACTCAGAACTAAAGTTGTACGAATCTCGTGCGATATGCCGATATCTAGTCACAAAGCACCCAGGGTCTTTAAGTCTGCCCACGATGGCTTCAGAGCTTGGAATATTTGAGCAAACCGCTAGCGTTGAGTACTCCTACTTCGATCCAGCTGTGACAAATTTGGCATATGAGAAATTGTTTAAAGGGTGTGTTTACAGTATCCTGTCCATATGGACGGTGTGTTTCTCTGGTTTTCTCTTCTAACATAAATGCAGATTTATGGGTCGTGGTGGGCCAGATCCAGCGTTAGTGGAGAAATACGAAGCCACGATGCGTCATTGTCTGGACGTGTATGAGAATTACTTGTCCAAAAACAACTACCTGGCTGGAGAGGTAAAGGCACCGCTCTGTTTGTTCTAATCTTTACGATTTTTGCAGGCTAACTAATTCCTCATGATCCAGAGCTTCAGTCTGGTAGACCTGTTCCATGCCCCATGGATCAACTTTCTTCCTCGGTTGGACTATGCCCAGGAGATCGAATCACGACCGAATGTTGGCCGCTGGTGGGCTAGAGTGAATAGTCGTGCGAGCTGGAAAGCTTTGAGCGATGAGATGGTACATTAGATGCCAAGTAAGCTCTTGTATTGCCGCTGCCGACAGATATGAGCTTGAGGATGGCAGACAGATACTTCCCAACAAACTCCTAAAGAGCTTAAGCGATGTACCTACTCATGCGAAGAGAGCACGCATTGCTTGATATGGCTACAAAATGCTATCCTAGCGAAAATTGGAGCTTAGGATTAGAAGATTTTGGTAATGGTGACTTGCCCTAAGCCTGTAAGCCTGGGTAAGGGTCGAGAAACATCAAAAAATTACTCTCCATCACTACCGGGTACCTTCTGGTTCGTTGTGCTGCTCTAATATAACTACCCTTTCCGACCTGTTTCGTAGAATTGAGCCCAAGTTAAGTAGTAGTAATTAAGTACGAATAGACAAAAAGCTAAGTAGTCTCCTATTCAGTATAAAAAGCTTGCTGAAACTCCCTCGTCGTTAGAGCTCGATGCTTGCATCTTCATGTTAGAACCGGGTGACCATTAGCGGTTAGGATAGTCTATCTAAGATATCAATTGGTGAACTACCTAGTCTGATGCCACAACAACAGCTTGACACTCTAAACGGTCCAAGCTTGAGCTGGGCGTGCCCATAGCCCGGCGGGGATGATACAAAGAGTGGCAAGACAGAGAAGCACGGAAAAAGGGAACGGGATTTGTACTACTTCCGGCTCCACCACTCGCTGGTATGCATAAATTACTGGAACCTTGAGCATATCTCTCACCATTAATTCTAGGCAGGCATAATAGATTATAAGAGCAGTGAGAGCCTAGACCACAGCAGTGTCAGTTTTTCTTCCGTTTTGTTAGTGTATCATCTGTTGTAACTGCATCCACCAACCTTTATCCTTGGACACATCGATAGCTTGTCCACGTCTTTTTATGACTGATAGGGAAAACTATTCAAGACCTCAAATTTCGCTGTAAGCATAACTCTACAGACGGTGTGATCCATTTCTCGATTCTCAGTTCTTCTCACAATATCAGTAAACTGAACCATGAGTGAAAACCAATCCCTCAAGCTTCTAGCGATCGTCCGCCGAAAATCAGGGTTGACAAAGCGAGAGTTCTTTGATTATCATTTTCAGCAACATGGGTTGAAGAGTGAGGCTCCTTCCGGAGGTGAAGAAACACCATGGTAGGCTCTTTCCGTAATCTACTGAATCGAATCTAAGTATTCAGGGTCTACTATCAGACGCATTTCTTCGACAACGTATTTCCGGTGCCTCCACAAATCGCTGAAGGACCTCCTAACGGAAACTATCCATTCTCTCTCTGTGATGATATGACCGAACTTCACTTTAAAAACATGGCACATTTGAAGCACGTCATGACCAGCGCACATGTGAAAGATGTTGTTGGGCCAGATGGGTTGCACTTCAGCGACTTCGGTGCGGCCAACGCCATCTTGACGACTGTTGAGCATAGAATCTACGGCGATGAAGCGATCAACGACTCGGCAACAACGGCGGACTATTTCGTTCTGATCTCAGGCAAGCCAGAGTCTGGCATCGAGCACGCGGAAAAATTGGGGCCTATCCTTATCAAGTCTGTTGAGAGTGTTGGTGACGGCCAGATCTACCGAATAGATGCCACCGCCAAATTGCCAGATCCTACAGGAATTGTCAAATATTTCGGGGCCGGTGATCCAAGTAAGCCAGCCTACACTTTGGTCTTCAAGATGTACATGAAGTCAGCATCTACTGTTCCCACCGTACGCAAAGTTCAAAAGCATTTTGAAGATACTGTTGGCGATGGCATAGACAGCGTGTTTTCAATGGTCCTGTTCGGGAAACGGGGATTGGTCCTCGACCAGGCGAGAGAGATCAAGTTCGACCCTTCTCGCCAACCGGTGCTATTCGAATGATCCTGTGCTGAATGACGCGCAGTCTTGTTGTGGGAGTGAGGGGGCAGATACGGCATATGTATTGGCAAGATGGTCATATTTTAGTGGTGAATTCATTACTCTCAAGAGCACTGTTTGTTCAATCTACTTCAGCAAACATAAGTACTTTGCTTGTAACCACCCTTTCGTCCAGCCAAATTTGGCACCCTTCTGGATTAGAGTCTCAGAATCGCGCTTGTAGACGTTCTGCTGCCGAGACCATTTGCTAGAAGCTCACCTGGAGGTCCACCGCTGAAGACAATGATCTTGCAACCTGTATACCTGATCGGCGTACTATGGAGTTTTGTGAATTAGCGCATCAAAGGTATCGCTGGTAGAGCTGAGGGATTCGTTGACCATTAAATCCCGCTTACACAGTGCAACCACAATGTTCTAAGCGACAAGCAGTTTATGAAAGTGTCGCGGCTCACCACCATGTTCACACAATATCCATGCGTCAACGGGAAATGATGGCAACCTCACTGACCCCACCCGGAAATCTGTTGGATATGAAAGGTAGTTGCGCCGGGAAATGAGGGTGGATTGTGGAGTTCCTTGTCCGCAACCCGGGACGCAAGGGGAGCTCCGGCAACCAAGTAAGATCTCTAATAACGGACAATACTTATTACACAATATCAAAAACGTTCCGCAAGTGACGTGGCTTGCGTCAAAGGCCTAGATTCTTTCAGTTGGAATTTCTCTTTTTACCTCATTGCACTCATGCGATTTTCTCCTCGAGTTTTGACCCTGTTACAACCGAGTAACAAGTTCGTCTCTTGAGCGATTAGTGATGAAGAGTTACAGTATTGTCGTCTACACTCTGGTTCAGTCGGGGTGAGTTGGTCGTCCTCCTTGCATGACTTGCAAAAAACATTGTGCGATACCACGACAGATCCCTTGCCATGCTGTTTGGGACAGCAAAGTCTTCCGCCCATCAGCAAGCAAGCGTAATGTGCTATCAGAGCCATTCAAGACGCCCACACCGGTGATGTGTACTTGAGCGTCCTCTCCAGTTTGTATCCACAATTCCACACCCGACCTTTCTTTCAACAAGTCTAGACGAATCATAGTCCTTCCTTTACTGCTAGCTTCAACCACCTTCCGTGGCTATGTCATATTCTCTGTCGGTGAAAGAAGTCGCTCGTACGCCCAAATGTAGTTGACTGCGAAGCAAAGAGTCTGAGCATCGTAGCACGCAAAATGGCGAACGTTTCGCAGCATTGCAAAGATGCTAGCTGCATGCCAGAGGCACTTGCGTGCCACAACTCCATTTCTTTGCAAGAAGGTTCTAAGTCTTACCTTGGACTGCTCCATCCCGGTTTCGCTAGTTTGCCAACCCATGGAGGAGTACAATGCCCTCAACGGAATATGTCTCAATATTGCAACAAGATGGGCCATTGAATTTCTTGAATGATGGTCCTTTGATCGGAAATTAGCTCCTGGAATGGCATAAATTGTTGCGTTGATGATCTTGTCCAGCAGGGTATTTTCGCCTCCATACACCCCAGAAGAAACCAGTAACCTCAGTCCGGAATCGTGTCCACCTTTCTGTCCGGCTGAATTCGAGCGAGAAGTGAACAATGACCGTAGGAGCCGTGATGATTGTAACTGTTGAATGAGAATCCTCTCATCCGCGTAAAGATTAAGGATGCAGTTTCGATGCGCAAAAGATTCGGATTGTGACGTGATGCTGGATTGCCGATAAAACTCTCCCCAACTGGTACTCTGAGACCGTTTTTCTAAGGATATAAATCAGTGTATGTGCAACCAGTGTTGAAAGTTTATCATACCCTCTTGTATCATATTGTGTGCCGCTTGGTCCTTTGCGCTTCGACTCCGCCAAAGGTTGTCATGACAAGGGAGCGTCTGTGAGAGATCTGTAAGATTGAAGAGCGGAGAGAAATCGTAAAAGACAAGCCCCAAGCATTCTAATGCTGTATGATATGTCATGTAATTTCCTAGTAGTGAGATTGTAACTTGAACTTACCATATACGCAGTGCAGTAGGCGGATGTTCTCCTCTGCGGATAACCAATATAGCCGCTCTTTGTTCGGCACAGAATCGTTGTGGTGCTGGTCAACTTGAGTGGAATCATTTTCGCAGACTAGAGTGCGGCACAAAGTGACGAGTATATTCCTCTCATATTGTAACATGGTAAGATCCCGTTTCGAGGCAGAAAACAGCAGACCAACATGTCGCAAGAAGATACTTTGGACGATTGTTATGTCAGTGCTTTTAGATTGTAGTCGAACCTGACATTCAATTAGTTGATTTAAAAAACTCAGAGGGTATAGACGTGCATGAGGCTCGGTAGCTCGTTTGAGCAACTCCTGCAAGACGACACTGTATCTGTGTGCATCTTTGATTTCAGAATACTGGCTTCCAACAGCTGCTACTGCCAAGAGAAGGATCCACGATGGCTCGTCTGCGTCCATTCTGGAGTGATGTAGAAATGGAAACTGAAAGTCAAAATATTCGAAATAGAGCTCGACAAATGCATGAAAGACCTCCATACTAATAAATGGTGAATTTTTGCAGTGTCGCTGCTCGACGTAGAAGGTATGTATAGTTTCGAAACAATTGACAGAGATCTTTTTCACATGGCCAAATATTTCAGCTCCAGCCATTTGAAGGTCAACCGAGCCAGTTGCAGGGAACTCTGGACAAGTCTGCACTTGGTAAGTACAGGATGTGGAGGAAGTGTGATAACTTGGCACCGTCATGCTGTGACGATCAAGAGGTTGGCGTCGATTTTCTGGAATAGTAGAGAGCTCATTTTCCGTTTCATTCGAGGTTTGCGAATCCTCCATGGAACGGTATGCCCCGGGTTTGCCGACAGCCTCAATGCTGTGAGGGTGCTCAAAGGGATACACAAAATCATCCAACATTGATAGGAATGGAAATCCAGTCGCGATAGTTCCTTCTTCGAGAAATGGGAGTTCAGCAGGGTCTAATGTGTTGACAAAGCAATTTGTGTCTAAGGAAAACTCGATATCCCAATCAGTGCTGTTTGCATCTAACGGTGACTGGGTAGGGGTGTTAACGAATAATGCTTGGTCTCTCAGACTGCTTTCCCAAGGCTCTAAGCCAGTGGATTCTGCCAATGGCGGAGTGTGTATAGCTTGCTGAAGTGGAGTCTGTGGTGAAGAGTCGAGCAGCTGGGTGATTGTAAGAGAGCCTTGAGACGAATCGTGGGTCTGGCGGACGCTAGTATTGCCAGATTCTGATGGGAGAACATCAATGGTGAGAGCATCAACTGATGGAGAGGTCTCTACATGGGGTAGAGGTGAGATTGATGCTTTGCCAGTCGGCCTTAGCTGACCATATTCGCAGACGAAATTCTTCCGAAGACAACGCGCACATGGAAGCCCACCTTCACAGCGTTGTTTTGCTTTAGCACAGAGAACACATGCCTGCTGGCATCTTCGGGAGGTGTCTTGTTGCAGCCCAATTTGACCATGCAAACTGCAATGGCGTAAAAGTGTATCTCTGTAGATGTCGAGTCAGCACTGGCGTGGAAAGGCCACAATTATCAATGGCTTGCAGCAGTATGGAGCTCAACCATAGACGCACCTCCTTGAGAATGCTTTAGAACAAACCCTGCAGTGAAAAGGCTTTAGGCCAGAATGGCGAAGCAGATGGCGCTCGAGGTGCTCCTTACGGCGAAAAGTGTCACTGCAATATTCACATGACAACACTTGTGATTCGGTTGGCATGGCGCTGAGCGGAGGCTGCGATTGACCAATCTCAGCACTTGACCATTGCGCTTCCAGATTGAGTATAAATCTGTTGCTAACTTATTGGTATTTTAAATTAATGACGAAACTTTGAGCAGTCGGAACTGGGTAAGCAAAAGTGGTATTGAGGTAGCTTAACCTCATCCGGGTCGAGCCTGAGACCAACCGAATTAAGTGAATAGCATCCTTTGCAACGTGTTCAAGCATCTGCGATAGATTAACCAAAGGAATAAAGAAAGATTGTCAGCTGGGTTGGCTCAAGTCCGGAGTTGCAGGGTGTGGCGCATGTGGTTGACAAATTCGAGTGGAGGATGCGGGGAGAGCCACACAGCAGTTCGGAAATTTTGTTTTGGTTTGCAAGTCCTCTTCGAGCGTGTACTTTTCAACAAACATTCATTCAAAAGCAATACGTGTGGAACTCGTTGCCAAAATGCAACACAATGTCTCTGTACTCAACACATCAACGATTCGTAATTAGCATTTCCCACATTCCGCGTCTTCAGCCTCGCTAGGCAGCGAGGAGAACCTTGGATAATTCCATGTACATTTCTTGCCCCGGATAGCACGTGATCGACAGACACGCTAAAGCACCAGAATCTGCATTAGATCTGAGAAAGCCTCTTGAATGCAGACCAATATTTCAAAGCTTTATTTCCTACAGGAAACTCATTGAAATATTCGAACAGGCGCCAGGTCATGCCATGAGGAGATGCCATCGCCGCCCATCGCACCGAGCAAGGCATATCAGCGGCTCCCCACCACCGGCACTCGAGTACGAATGCTGAATTAGGCTTCACACCCTGTGATGCCCGCATGCCCGCACTCGGGAGATCGTGAGGCTGGTAAATTTGTTTCGGAAGGAAGATGGATCGCTATTCCCCGCAAAAGTGGCCTTTAGATTGAAATCGGCAAGAAGCTTGCACGGATTAAACACAAAGCATAAAACAATATCTGAGAAACTACTGAAATCCCCGCAGCGCAACCACTTCGGGGAAGCAACAAGTACACAGAATATTTCCTTGGGATTGAAAAGCTATTTAACTCAACCTCCACAAGCTCGACACAAGGGTTTTGCTCTGTGTCAATTTACAAGAGATAAAAAAGTTAGTTGCAGCAAAAATGACCGAGTGCGATATTCTGATCATTGGAGCAGGTCCAGTAGGGACCCTTTCAGCCTTACTATTGGCGAAGCAGGGACGCCGTGTTATTATCATTGATCGAGAACCAGCAATCATAAACTCTCCACGTGCTATTGTTTATCTACCACAATCTCTGGGATCTTTGAAAGCGGCTGGCATCTTGGATGATGTTTGCGCTGCTGGTCTCGTCATGAAAACTGGGGTAGGATGGAGGCATGTGTCAGACCACAAGCTTGTCGCTCATATCGACCCGTTCGCTCTACACGCGGATGATAACCCTCAGCCCGCGATCCTTCTTGGCCAGCACCTTCTCATCAATATTATTGCGAAGCATCTGCAGAATTACGGCGTGGAGATTCGATACAACCATACATTTCAAAACTTGAGACAGGAAAATAACAAGGTCATCGTTATGGCGAATGACACCGAGTTCACATCATCATTTGTCATCGGTGCTGATGGTTCTCGCTCGGCTGTACGGAAAGCTCTCGGAATCGAGTTTGAAGGGTTTACACATCCGCTGAATTTCATGGCCGTCAACTTTAGGTATGCGAAAATCAAGACAACCGGATTCAATGAAGCTCAATTCATTATGGATCCACAAGAGAAGGTCGAAGACGCGAACTTTGCCGTGATCCTTCAGACTGGGTCAGGAGACGTATGGCGTTGCGCTTACGGTGATGCCGATAAATTCAGCGATGAGGAACTGAAAGCATTGCCTCATACCACCAGACTCCACGGGCTTGTCCAGTCCTTATCCGGGCTAGCCTCGAGCTACGCTCGACGGTGCCAAAGGCCCCTGCTAGTTCCGGATGGGACCTGGAACGCCAGTTCCGTCTGATCACGTTGTGCAAAAAATACGATTTCGTGCGTCCATGATTGAATAGGCGGTGAAGTGCCTGGGGGTCGTAACAAATCACCACTGGGGGCTACGCTCACAAAAAGTACACGAGGAGGTAGAGAATTTCATAGAGAATCAACTCATATTGATTTTGAATACTTCTGATTCGATTCTCGTAAACGCCAGCGTCCTCTCGTTTCACACCATAATCCCAAAAGTTGACCTTCCAAAGAGGTCTTGTACTCGCCATCCACCCCCGAAGCAGCGGGCACGAATCTCCATTCGAGGATGGTAGCGACTCTGGTAACCTCAGAGACCGAAAGATAATCAGCTATTTCGGTCCTGTAAGCTGCTGTACTATCAATCGTAAGGTCGTTCAAATCCTGTTTTTAAATCTTACCTAAAGTAGCGACAACTACCTATATCCGCTGAATCGATTATTAGCGATATCTATGGCGAACAACAGCGATACAACAGCGTTAGTAGAGGTAGAGAATAGGTCAACATTAGACTTAGCGAAGTCAAGAAGTGGTCGAGAATTCCTAGAGGTTCATCCGGTGAATCGTGGAAAGCGAACAAAGCTCCAACAACGTGAATATAATAACCTAGCTGCTGAGTTAAAGACGTTACTTAGTTTTCAACCTCGATTAGGGCAAGTTGAGTGTATATATCAACTGTTGCATTTGAACAACGATGTAATCTTCCAAGCAGCAACGGGGTATGGTAAGAGTGTGATTTTCCAGTACACTAGTTACCTATCAGGGAAAAAGAGCCGTCTTAATAGCGTTACGCTGATCATAACTCCGCTTAACTCTTTATCAGAACAACAGGCGCGCAATGCGGATGGGTCGAATGATCATACCGGCAGAAACGCTATTGCAGTTACAGGACAGAACGACAACGACGATCTGTATAGAAAGATTGCACAAGGGGAATACACTCACGGTAAGTAGTAGATACTCAGCTGAATATCTCGGAGTAAGATATATACCTAAGTGAGAATATACATTTCCCTGAAATGTTCAGGCAAATGTTCACAACTCCAAAACAGCATTTCAAGCTCCCATCTCAAACATTTAAGCATTCACTAATGATCGTAAGTGTCCATTAGTCCAGAGCTGATCTGTTCAGTGCGGTTTCAGCAGCTCGTTCTCCAAAATGAGGACTTTCGGACTCGACAACTGTACCTTATGATCGATGAGTTGCACTGCGTAGACACTTGGGCGCAGTTTCGAAAGAAGTATAGTAAACTTCAGGCACTTCGTCTCTCGCTACCGAAGACAGCGAAGGTCTTTGGTACATCTGCAACGCTTGAGTCATCACTCTTGCAACGACTCATACGCGATGGTCCATTCGTTTATGGATACACCTTCGTAAGTACTACTACCGATCGTCCCGAGATATTTATCGATATTCGACGGAGTAAAGCTACGCAGGCTAGTTTTGAGGACCTACATTTCATGATCCCCGATAATATCAAGGATACCCCTCCCTCCAATATTCCGAAGACTATTGTGTATTTCGAAAATCGAAAACAGATCCGGTCGGCATGGATTATGCTTCGGCGCTGGCTTGCGCGTGCTGGTGCGACCTGGGATAAGGCGTGCGGTGTAATCCGACCATATTACGCAACTCTTCCATTGTATGATAAACAGGGTATCCTTCGGGACTTTAGTCGTACGGAC
>JAPDRQ010000397.1:0-14459 GCA_030247915.1 Neophaeococcomyces mojaviensis
GATAGGTACTTGGAGTGAACCTGAAGATAATTGCTACTGATCGACCATATTATTGAAGTTTCAAGGTTGGCAGTCGACCAAGACTTGCAGGTGTATGATGTAAGTGCCCCGTTTAGACTTCCATCATTCTGTTTATGAGTTGCTCAATCCAGCTGAAGATCTCCAAAATGTGGAGAATTAGCGGCGCCTAATCTTAACCTAGTTTTCGCCTAACGCAAAGCACAAGAATCTTTGTATCACTGCCAACCGTGTCACAGACCTTGGCAACGCCTCCACACTTGTTTTCTGCCCCCGATTCTCCTTTTCTTCAGATTTGTGGCTGGGCACCAAAGCAAGTTTTCCGCGCCAAGTGCAGACTATTCTACCCATCGGGCTGCCCGTCATCGCTCGCTTGTGAAACATGCAGCGTGGAAGCAAAAGACGATGGTCTGGACCACGTTCAGCTACAACACGCAATGCTGCGCCAATGCGTCATCATGGCGGTGCATATGTGGCTTGACCATGTATCATCGGTTGCACTTGAAGGCTCTCACGGGGAAAGCCGTTGCTGTCCTACCAAAAGACTATCGTCGTGATTTTACCAATGCTAGATGGAATTTATCGTGTATCCCGTTGGAGTTGGCTGCCTTGTTCTTTCGGCTTATAAAGGGTGCTCGTGTCACCTGGACCATGATGTTGGCAATAATGCCGATCAGTCATACTGCGATGATAAGCTATACTACTGATGCCAATAGTTCCTTTCTGTACCTGCCGATCTTAATGTCGGGCTCTATGGTCTTCAATATTAGTCGCTATGCTACAGACAAATTCAACAGCTTCGAGAAGACTTGTACTTGTTTCAAGTGGCGCAAGCTAGGTATCGTGCTACCTTCCTGCGGTCGTCCGAGCGAGACGGCTCGAAACATTACTTGTTTGTTGTGTGCCAGTATGGCATGCGATCCGCTGTATTATAGTCGAGCTCTTACGAAGAAGCTTCTCTCAATCCGGAACCTCAATTTCTAGGAAGCCACTGGAAATTGCCGATTGGTGGGTTAGGGTAACTGTGTTGCTGGATGAAGTGGTAACCCGGCAGGCACGCAAAATTTGTGCACTACTGCCAACAGCATCGATAGTACACCTATCACGGCAAAACACTAGAACCCAATGAATAGTGTGTACCGTGCCCAAGAACATTTCAATTCTTTGGCGGCTCGATGGATAGTAGCAAGAATGTCCGCATACTCTGTGTCCATCCTAGGCACCTTGATCGGCTTTTTGGCTGCATAAACCCTTCTTACACCACCTACTCGACCAACCAATGGCCTTCTACTCTGACGCATCTCAAACTACACATCTTGACTTGAGATGTGGTCAAAATGTCTTCGACAGCCGTTCGCAAAAATGTACCGGATGGGCGCAGCTCAGTCAATGATCTTTCAATACATGGTTGTCCCCACAAGCACTCGCATAGACCGTGTGTCAGAGCACTGCCATCAAGCCCTGGCCCTTTCAGAGCTCGAGCTTGATAAAATGCTTTCATCGGTCAAGCAACATCCGTGATGAACCTCAAGCACTGTCGTCAAGCCTCGAATGTCGGACTTTGATGTCGACTGCGATCTTCATACCCCACCCATCTTTCGACCCGCTGTTGTCCTTGTCGTCGTCGCCATTATCATCATTGTCGGATACTTCATCATCTAAGCCTGCATAATCGTCGGCAATATTATCGTCATCCAGCCCGATTTTGATCCAATGCTTTTTCTTGCCGACTTTTTCGATCTTCTTCACGTTTGATTCGAGCTCTTCTTGCACTTTCATGGGATCATCTTTGTTATCTTCACCCATCGTGAGTGTGAAGGTCAATCTCAAACCAGACTCGTTGCCGTCCTTGCCCAGGTCATCTGCGAAACAAGTCTTTAGTCCAAGATGTGGTTTTCTGCGAACAAAGTGGAATTTGCTTGGGAAAGGTGAACAATCTGGATAAGAGCCAGGAGGATAGCCCGGGTTGATGTTACCAGGAGCATGCTTGCAGCGTCCATCGCAGGCGTCAAGATCATCCTCCGTGCCTGCTGGATACACCATACTTAGAACCGTTGCAATGGCTCCCAGATATTTGATCCACCACAGTTCCGGTGGTGTTAGCAGCCTTCGCAAGGCTTCTCTGTAGTTGTAATCTCGTGGAGGCAGGTCACCTTCGTATCGGGCTTCTAATAACAAAGCAAGAATTGCGCGATTTCTGTGAGACGTGCCGTGAATATCTGCAAGAACACCAACAGAGGTAGTGTAGAGCGCTGCTGCTGAAGACAATTCCTTTGACATATCTGAATGGTAATACAGCATGTTGGCCATCGCTTGTAGTATGTGCTTGGTAAAGGACAATGGTACTTGGCGCATCAGCGACTCTGAAGGCACCTCGTCCCATCCATTGTCCAGGTCGGATGCGTGAAGTGTCTCAAACGATCTGGTATCATCTGGTAACGAGTTATCGAGAAGCTTTGCAAGCTTCGGTGCAAGCGGGTGAGCGTGAGGAGCTGTCGCGACTTCTATGGGACTTCGCATTCGGATTTCAGGCTTGAGCGTCCGGAATAGAACTCCTTCTCGCACTCCACCTTGACAAAAGTGTGCTTCCCTAATACCATGAGGTATGATCTCGGCTAAGACACTGACAAGAAATGCCACAGCTGGCACTTGAGCTCTTCTTCTGTCGGAGACACGGAAGATGCGGTTTGCGTCCCTAGCCACCTTTTTCAATCGTTTCACATCTGTAAAGTCTTTCTTGCGCGCCACGAATCCATTGATGATTGAGATTGGGTAAGTGTTTCTATGCGCTTGAGCTTGGTATAGCAGTAAATAACCCCATCCCCGGAAACCGCCACCAGATAGATAAAGCACGAACCCGCCATCCTTCTTGGCCTCTTCGACTAATACATCCGGCATCTCCAGGCCACGATACGCATTCAAGAAGTTCTTTTTCATTTCTTCACGTAGAGCTTTCCTAGCGGCCTCTGCTTCGTCTTCGGACTTGTGTTTCTCAATCAGCTCGAGTCTTTGAGTTAGAGCAGCGGCACCATATGGGAAACTGAAAGCACCTTTTGGGCTTATTTGAACATGGCCTTTGGAAGTTAGCATCCAGGTGATCTGGGTACTGCCACCTCCCAGATCCATAACCAGCCCACGTACTTCGGAGCTACTGCTTGCGACACCCCATGCGCCGGTCTCACCCTCATCAGCTTGAGACAAGATCTCAACACCGAGGCCGGTCTGTTGAGAGATGCGCTCGATGAAGTCATCGGCATTGATGGCTTTCCGAGTAGCTTCTGTTGCTATGATACGGATATTTTGATGAGGAACTCCAAAGTCGGTACAAAACAACTGGAAGCGCAGAAAGGCCGCAATGACGGACTGCATGATGTCTTCGGGAATCGGAATCTGGTTGCCATCATCGTCGTATTGCGCTTCATAGAGTGAGATTCCGTTCCTGTAGCTGTACAGTGTTGGCAGTATTCTCGCTGTAGGCTCTGAAAGATCTGTGATGGAAAAGCGAATGCCATTGCTATCGGATCAGCAACCTGCAACAGGGAGGTTCTACAAAGCATACCTTCCCATGTCGACGATGCCCCATAAGTCATTCTTCGCCGAGTGAACTGGCAGCCCCATACCCCGACATGGCTCTTGGAAAGCCCCACCCATTCTTGGAGATGATAACCACTAGTGGCTGTGCTTTCAACAATGATGACATGCAATAAGCCAGGGCTTTCTGAGGTTTATTTCAATTAATAAAACGTAAAGAAACCTTCCGTCTGGTAAAGGCACTGTCGCAGCTTTATTATCTGAAAGGTATTGGTTTCGCATTGGATTTTCCAGCTTATGTTGGGCGGCTCGTCAGGTCAGATGATGGTCGTAAGGCACTGCAGACCTGTGTTGATCCTCGATTAGCAAAGATGGTCTCGTGTGTCGACTGGCCAGTGATGTTTCTCTAAAAACGCACATGCCACCACACAGGACCATTTCCGTAAATTGGCAAGAGCTTCCATAAGAATCAAAGGACGCGATTCAACCCCACTTTGCGTTAATCTTATGAATCAAACGAAGATTGGCGGCGGCTGACGATCTGATTGTACTAATTAGAGGTATCATTCTATTGTCGCGAACCCGTTTTGAGAAGCGTGGCACCACACGACTATGCCCGCCATTTCCAATGGCTCAATTGGAAGATAATATAGCACGTGACCATGGATATCTAGGTCAGGAGTCGCAAGCAAAGTGTCCGTTCTGGCTTTCTATTTGGTGAGTTGAGCCGTCATATCGCTCGAAACCCCCAAACTTGGTTTTAGGAGGCCGAACCGAGCCTACAACCGGCCATTGGTGTCAGAAACCGCTCTTTGGTGCTAACAAGACAACTGACATGCATCACCTGTAACCATGGGCACTAGTGACTGGCTTTCTACTGGTTGTCGAAAAGGACAGCCATTCCGCTGAGTCTGTTGTATCATTGCAGGAGAAGTTGAGTTTCCATAACGTGGTATCTTAAGGGCTATCCTCAACGTACCTTGTTGTTAAGTCTTTTAACGAAGCCTGGATTGCTCACTTACATGGAGTCGATATGCTAGGTTACGAAGAATGATCTTTTCGATATCATCAGTCGAGCTGCCTGTTAACGTGTTCTCTTAGTGGTATCGAAGCGTCCGTGTCCAGTACCCAGAGTCGAGGCCCGAGAGACCAACTGTGAACTCGGAAGCTCTACAGATAGGTGTACACATACGCAAATACGACAAAGGAGTCATGTACCATTAGCAAGCTGAAAGTTATAAACGCTCTCTACAACAGCATGGACTTTCCAAGGCCCGTCAAAAAAGTCACTGAATGCTAGCAGGTCGCAAGCTAGAAATTTTCTCAGTAGGCCAGGCTCGCAGGAGGAGCTACAAGAAGTCATCTAGTCTCTTTTGCTTTTGTTGACTTCTGAGCCAAACCCACAGAAAGTATTCCCTTATGAGTTGACAAGTCGCAGTTAAAGGCGCCGGACCTCTCGGTAGTCCCCATTTACCAAAGTCCCAAAAATCTCGTTTGCCGAAATCGAAATCCTTCACCTTGATACCACTCGCATTCTGCTATCTATTTAAATATCTAACGTCCCTACCAATCCACTTTACGTCAGCCTCCCGCCTTAACGCTCTCAATCTGCTCTGCCGTTCCTTCAGTATCGATTCGTTTCACCATTCCTTGCCTCGCTGCCGTACTCAAATCATCGATATTGTCGAATTTCGCCACGCCGAACAATTCATCCATCCTTTCTAAACTGACACCCTTCGTTTCCTTCACGAATAGCACCGCAACCACCACAATCGCGACATTGAAGCAAGCAAAGATGAAGTATGTCCCATAGCCATGAGAACCTACTGTCTGTAACATCACCGGCGTCGATCTGGCAATGACAAGATTGAACAACCATTGCGTGGCTGCAGCAAGTGCGACATTCAAACCTCGCAGTCTTGCAGATGGAATTTCGGAGACGTAGATCCAGCAAACAGGGCCTAACACTGATCGTTAGTGGAGCTTCGCAAACGATGGTTTAAAATACCCACCCCAACCAAATTGGAATGCAGCTGCGAAGAGGTAAATCATAACCAGAGCGACATAGCCAGCGGGCGGTACACTTGCTCCTTTGATCGGCGGATCAAACCGGACATAGAAACCCAGGTAAAACATGACGAAAGCCATGAGACATCCTGTCCAGATGAACGACCACCGTCGACCAAGAGTATCGGCAAGGAAGGTTATGAATATCCCGCAAGAAACCATTTTGACGATGCCGTAAACGCCGGTCGCGAAGAGGGATTGTGCGTTGCCTGTGATACCGAGGTTTGTGAAAATGGTAGGTGCCTATAGTAAGGTCAATTCGAGGTCATTTAGGGTTGAGAGAAGTGCTGGCGCAAATGTGCCGTCGAGAAGGAATGACAGGCTGGGTAACATGAAGGTATGCTTACATAGTAGTTTAATGCGTTTGTCTGCAGGAGATCAATAAGTCAGCATGTTTAGATCCCAACTGAAAGCGTACGAAAAGGATGAAGTTACCTACTCCAGTCATCTGCTGACAGACCATCAACCCAATACTCAGCAACGCTCGATTCCGGTTCCCTGGAATCAGCCAACACTCTTTCTGTAACGCCCAGAAGCCCTGCCCATTGACACTATTTCTCTCCTCCTCAAGCTGGGCATGCATCTCGGCGAGCTCGGCTTGGACGTATGGATGCTCTGCAGGCAAGTTCCGCACCATGCTGAGCACTTTGCTTGCACGGTCCCAGTTGTCTTGCTTTGCAAGGAATCGCGGTGACTCGGGACAGAGGAGTATGCTGACGAACAACAGGAAGGGTGGAAGAGATTGCATGCACAGGGGCACGATATATTGGCCACGCCCATGGAGGTTGAGGAGGGAACCGTACTGTGAATAAAATCAGCTTATTGAGTCTTCGGAGTGAGGTGTATACTTGCATTGATCCAGAACGCAACCATAGCACCCATGGTCTCGAAGAGCTGGTAGAACCCAATCAGGAGACCGCGAATCGAGCGTGGTGCGTTCTCGCTGACATAGGTTGGGGCGACCATGGTGGCACCCCCAAGGCCAAGACCTTCAACGAAACGGCCAATGTAGAAGCAGACGAGGCTGCCGAAGGAAAGGCCTTGGAGAAGGCCGCCGACGAAAGCGAACACGCTAACAATTGCGAGAGCAGGTTTGCGACCAAGTTTGTCCGCTAGAGGATTTGCGAGAAGGGCCCCTGGGCAGAGAAGGTGTTAGTGAGGAGCATGCTTGAAGTTATGATAAGCCTCCAAGTTTGAAAGAAAGCATCAGAGTTGGATGGCGGTGGTGTCTTCCTGGAGATACGTCCTTGGTCCAAATATAGCTGCGGTACAATTTCAGGTGCAACAGTGGATTGGGTCACCTACCTGCAAATGCACCACATTGCATAACAGAGACGAGATTTGCGGAAAGATTTGACTGCGCAAGCATGGATAATTGCGAAAGGCCATAGGCAGATCTGAACGATGGCATTGTGATTACGCCACCGATGATGCCGATGTCCATGCCAAAGAGTGTGCCGCCAAAACATGCCTACAGCCATGTTAGTGTTGCGCATTAACCAAGGCTGCTCTGCTTATGAATGGTGATCCGTACTGCACAGGCCAATGCGAACACCCTCCAGTTGTAGATTTCATGGGGATCTGTTTTCATGGCATCGTTGCGGATGATGAGTTGTAGAAACCCCATTTTTGGCAATGATAAGCTATTGTCACGTCGTGAGCGGCAGCAAGAGGGTATGTGAGCAGGTAACGAACAGAAAGGAATGTAAGTTAATAGTGTAGGTCACTTCAGGTAGCTTCGAGGCCCAACACGAACTGCCATCTCTTTGTACTGACTAGGAGCGAAGTGCTTGCGAACTTCGGTGGAGTATGTGCTGGGTTCAAGCTTTGATGTTCCCTTTCATGCACATGGTGGCGGTATGGTATTGCGGGCTTGTTCCCAACCAAGGAGACATGCCTGGGGAAGCGAAGTACGGGGTAAGCTGCCGGAATCATGAGTTCTTGAACGAAGATGGTAAGGATCATCAGTTCTTCGGCACTAGCTAAGCAATGTGGCATAAGGACAAGCTCCAGCAAGCAATTACTCGACCACTTAGGTGTCAGATGTAATTGATGGTAGTAGTAGAATAGTATTTAAGCTGAACTGACGATGTTGCATGAATGTAACGCTCCCCACGAGAGGTCGATCATGGACTTGGCAAGCATAGTGAACTCGGAGATGGAGCGGCCGGCATTTCTCGCATGACCGAGTGCAATATGGAAGTGCCTTTGCCCGAGATTTCGTAAGACTCCTAAAGAGGAACATGTTTGTGGAATGATATGAAATTTGTAGGGTCTATAACTAGTGCAGCAGACTATCTTATAAGAACAAATGCAGAGGCTTGATGATTCTTAAAAGGGGCACACTGAAGCGGGAGATAAGCGGCGGTCTGCTCTGGAAGGGCAAAAATCTTGGTCTTAGACAATGGGATAAGTAGCCAGCTTGCAAGCAGGACAGAATTTCAGTCTGGAAAGATGCGTTGTTCGCACAGTCAGTCACTGGAGTATGCGCCCTACCATGCCCACATCAATTTACTGGCTAAAACTCGCTCGCCCAGCCTCTCATACAGGAATGGCGTTACCCAACTGTCATTAGTCCTGCTCATCCGTCCGAAGACCGCACCGCCTTTCCACACCACCACCTCAGAATCCAAGTCCCGTGGCGGTCGATTTACGACTATGTCTCTGCTATAGCCGGTGTCTGCCAACAAACCAACAAGCGTTTGCTCAAGATGTGGGCCTAATCCGTTGACTTTCGACGCACCGCCGATGAGCAGTAGCGACTGGTAAAGATCACGAGTCTTCGAAGATGAACCGCGGGCAGCATGGTTGATGGATGATGTTATGGCGTTGGCGAGAGGGTATATAGGTAGAATATCATCGCGACGTTCGAGAGCTAGAGGATCGAAGGTGTTGGTGTGTTCTGCAGAGTCAAGCATTAGGGTGTCGTCGCCAGGCTGACCGATTTTGAGGAATGACTCGTCTGGGTTCGGCGTGCCGACTCCATTTCCGTTTTCGTGCAATGTGCTATCGGGCTGGGGCGTCAGTTCGTTGAGTTTACGTACTGGAGAGCTAGCCCCTGAGGCAAGTGGTGTGCCGGGGTCAAGATCTTGTACACGTGCTATAGAGGGGCGACGCGAATCGGACTCGTCTTTAATACCGTTCAAGCCGTTGATCTTGGCGAATAATAGTTTTTGAGGCTCAGGCGGGAGATCGGCCGGGGCTATAGCTTTGAGGATCTCGTTTTGTGCAGTTGAGGTTGGGTCGTTGGGTTTGCCATCATAGAGATCGTAAGATCTGCTGATCAGCTTCCGGCGACCGATCAATTTGCCTTTGTGGTCGTCAAAGGTTTCGGGTTTAAAAAGAGCCAGGGTCGGCAGGGCTACTTCGTCATAGATTTTGAAAGTGTATTTTCGTGTGTCTTGTCCCGGAGCGCGAACATGGAAGTCGTAGAGTTGGACTGAAATGTCAGCTTCAGCAATGGTGCTGAACTTTGATTTCAGCTCCTCAACCAGCAGGAAATCGTATCTTCTCTTGAGATTGACGTCAGCATAAGGAAAGTGATTGTAGATGATCATCTTGACGAATGAGTCCGTCACATCTTGGCCGCCATACTTGAGGTTGACTCTAGAGTTATCAATCACCATGCCGTCTTCAACGCAACATATCGACGTCTTTTGCGCACCAATATCCACTATGCAGGTTGTGGTGAATCCGGCGCCGAACGATGCAGCTAAGCTCTCCTGGATAAAGCACACCCTTGCAACGCCCAAATCTTGAATGGCAAGGTCAAGCAGGCTCGTCACGTAGGTGCGCTCATAGTAGTCGGGTATCACAATCACACAGTTGTATTGTGCCCAGTCTTTGCGGGTTCTCAAATCCAACTTGAGCTCGGTCCGAACCGAGTCTTCGATGATCAGTTGTATATCGTTGTAGATATTCCGAATCGAGTCGTAGTCTCTTTCATTAATCCAGCCGTGCTGGATTGGCCAGTATAACTTGTATCGAGGTTTCGACAGATCTGGTATACGGAGAGCTGCTCGACCAGCCACGTATTCTGGCTCCTTGCCAACATCCGTCCAGTCTATGTGCATAGTGTCATTATGCTCGTTGATTGTGTCATATGTAGCACGGCGATTGTAACTTGTGACCATGTCCCTTGATTGAGGTAGAACCTTTCTTTTGTTCATGCGCATCCTAACTTTGAGCTCATTCGAAGCAGCAACAAATTTGGTTGCAAATTCTTCCCCGAATCTCTTTTCCGGTACAGGCTCGACTTTTCCATCATCTAATTTCCGTCGTTTGGGCATAGGCTCCCCCATGTCCTCTTCGCTCTCGCTCGTGTTAGCTCGACGAGCAATTACCATGGGTATAGACTTCGGCAAGAGATCGCTCGCAAGACCAATGCGCAGGTTCTGACTTCCTGGATGGATGACGATGGTCTTGTTCCCAGCCGAGAGTTCGTCTTCCTCTTCCTCCTCTTCTTCCTCTTCTTCATCCATGTCGACGTCGCCATCCGGGCCAATCTGCCTCCCTTGAGCGAGTGCTCGATCTCTGTCCTTGGCATGCTTGATCATCTTATTCCGAGCCTCTTCTTGCTGAGTTCGGACCGCAAGGAACTGTTCGTCTCGCTTGAGAAAGTCGACGTAATAATTCTTCTGGTTGATCGGCTGAATGACAGGCCATGAGGTTTGCTCCATGTTGTTGTCTGTTCGCTCAAGACCTACAATGAAGTGTTAGGGAGTCTCGGTTGTGGGAAAAGCTCTTCAATGTACCTTCTTCTCTCAGAAGAGCCTACCGAGTGATTAGTATCACTGTCGTACAAGTGTTGGTAGGAGTGGTGCCTCACCTTTCCGCTCTTCTTTCCCACCATCTTTGCGACGATGGCTGTTGGACTTGCTCAAAAGCCAGCTTAGAGAAACTAACTCCCTGGTGTGGTCCGGCGTGGATGCGAACAACAAGAAGTAGGTTCAAGGGTGTCACATACATCCGCACCTCATCTGACCATCATGTTCGCCTGGAGCAAAAGAAGTATTGCGGCACAAGGCATTGAATCAATGTTTAGATAAACGTCGTCTACGAATGACTCGGGAAACAAAATCCGGGGAAAAGTTATTCCCGAAGCAACAGGCTTCGGTGAACACCTGGACTTGACACAATGACCATTACCTCCTTGAGCTTGCGGCGCTGACTACGAATTCTGTATCTGCAACAATTCTAAACCAGCGTTGCATTGCGCTACCTTGCAACCTTCTTGAGAGTAAGAGACAATCGACCTGCCGGCATGGGCGCGTCAATCTCCAAGTTGTTCTCGGGCCTAATATGGGGAAAGAAGGATATACGAATATTAATCCTTGGGCTTGTGTGTCTCTTGCTGAGATCAGAGTTTTACCTCGTTAACATCCGTGCAGGACAATGCCGGAAAGACAACTTTGCTTTACAGGTTGAAGATGGGTGAGGTGGTCACGACAATACCAACAATCGGCTTCAATGTCGAGTATGCAGATCCTCAGCCAAGCCGGGCATGTTAACTGACTTGGTCTGTCTAGATCTGTCAAATATGGCCAACTCACTTTCGATGTCTGGGATCTTGGAGGTCAAACCTCAATACGGCCATACTGGCGAAGCTATTATGCGAATACTGCGGCTGTCATCTTTGTCATCGACTCTACAGATATCGAGCGACTCGAAATAGCAGCTGATGAACTTCGATCCATGTTGAATGAAGACGAACTCAGGGATGCAGCGTTACTAGTTTTTGCAAACAAGCAAGACCAAGTATGTTCCTCACTAGTCGCACTAATTCGTAATTGCTGACTATGTTAAGCCCGGAGCTCAAGGAGCAGGTGAAATTTCTGAGGCTCTGAAACTCGGTGAGCTGCGCGATCGAAACTGGAGCATCGTGGCATGTTCTTGTATTGATGGTAAAGGAATAAACGAGGGCATGGACTGGTTGTCGTGAGCGGAGCTTAGATCTCTGACATGGACTTCGCGCTGACTCATCCTGCAGGCAAACAGTCTCATCCGAAGCCTAGAGTAAGGTGCCCAGACAAAGTGAGCCACGATCTCGCATCAGTTCGGTCGCGTCATACTTGAGAGCAGCCTGCTTGCAACTGCAAGTTAATCTCAGTACGCATGTGCCAGACAGTGTAAATGTCTACCTTTATGTCCTAGCAGAACGCCATAGGACGAGTGGCTGTCAATTTCTTGCAATCTCGAATGCAGTTGCAACAGGACTAAGTTCGCCACGCACGCTGCAAGACTGTCGGTCCATCGGAAATGCTGCCAAGACATGCACATCACAACAAACATCGAAATATGAAAGAATGCTGAACGTGACAGCGAGAGGAGGAGACGATAAGAGAACGAAATTGACTATCAAATCAGTGTTGGGATTGGTAATAACTCGCCATGACTAGATGGATTAGGGCTTGCAAAGTGTGCTCTTCAGGCGTGAGCTATGCTCAAGAATTTCCAGTCAGCGCCTTTCCGAGTGTCAGCATCGGCTCCACATGAGTCATGCTTGGGGTGACAGCAGTGGTGTACACTCCAATACTCTCTATTTCAACCTTCCAACACTACATCCTTATCAGAAAATCAGCTCTAATCTGCGGAATGGAAATTGCAGCTGCACTTGTTCAACTCTGGTCACAAGTGCTGGAGCTTCTACACCTTCAATTGATCAGAGTCACTTGAAATGTCTACGACTTCAAGTGCCTCTTTTTTTGCGCAATCTGGATTCTGACAATTGAAGCAGTGAGCTTCGTGTCCTACAACGAAGTGAAGCTTGAAGACTGACCGCATTCCCACCAGCACAATAGCTGTAGGGGAACGTCTAGTACACACAGCTTTTAGTGATGACTCTGTTTGCAGACCTCCTGGCTTCTTTGCGAGTCGGTTCGAACGATCCTCTACTCCTAAAAGATTTCATTCGGTGGACCCGTTGGCAGACTTTGACCTCGAACGAATTCCAAAGAGTCGTACATGCTGAAGACGCTGGCGTGCTTGGCAGCCTTGAGGTGACAGCAAAGGCCGAGGACATGGTCATTCGGAGTCGATGCTCGGAATGCGATCTTAGCCCTGGCCTCATCCCGGACCATCATGGACATATTCAACCATGTCGCTAAGAAGGCCAAGCGTACTATCAGATCCCCCACTGTCATAGGGCAAAAGGGTGCTCTAGGCCGTGCAAGAGATCTTTGTGGCTTCGCAATCAAAATAATGTCGATGAGGGTAGGTCCACTCACCTACGGTTCGCTCGGCCTTGAGGCAATTGGTAAATGGTTGGAAAAAATATCTCCTTGTCTCCTTCTTAAAAGTTCCAGGTTGCTTCCCTTTGTTCTTTTGCACCCAAGAGCCGAAGTCACTGACCAACTTGAGAGACGCAACAGTTTCGTGAGACTATCTTGCACCCACCCACCAGAAATTTACCCATCAAGTCATAGACCCTTTTCTAGTCGAAGCACAGTATACTAATCGAGACACGCTGTACTAATCGAGACACACTGTACTGATCGAGGCATCTGAATGGCTACATTTATAAGTTCTTGGATTCATCATGCATGACGGTAATTTCAAATATATTCAAATTATGTCAAGACCGACCAAGGCAATAAGGCGTTCAATCAATGAAGGGGTAGCAAAATTAGCTGCTAACAATGTCAACTAGTATATACAAGCCTTGTTTGTTTCTGTCCAGAAGGGAGAACATTCCATAACGCTCAAGCCATGTCTCTTTAACAAACACAGTAAGTAAGGTTTGAAAAATCCGATCCAGTCAAAGCTTAGTCTCGAAAGGGGTTTCTGCGTCGAACAACTGACAAACTCGCCGTGATTAGGAGTTCGGAGACTGCTTTGCAGAGATCGAACAATGTGCCTTGCTGCTATTTCTGCCAGTTCCGAGGGTAGAGGCACCGCAGACCTAGTTTTACAGACCACGACTTTTCCCATGACTCTTCCCATGCTCGATAGCCACCGACACAGGTTGGGGACGACAAACTACTAAAAGATACATGTCAACCATCTAAAGCGAGCTTTTGATTTGTACTAGAGAGATCAATTCATAGCTGTTGATGGGAATTATGAAGCCAATCCTGTATGTCTGGAGCCTGTCTCTGAGGCAGGCCCTCAGCCACTGCCTGGAGGATGCTGCCCTCTGCATACCGTGATCTGATTTACTATGTGCGAAGTCGTCTTAGGGGCATTTGAAGATGAGCTGGAGCCCGTCCTTGCTTAACGCATCCTGGTGGATTGTTGTACCTCAGATTTTCACAACTACGTGCCGATGTCCGTTGCATTTGGCTGCTGAAGACTTTGTGCTACCGAATGGCCTGTAAAAGGTGCTTAGGTGGATGCCTGGTCAGCAAGAAATTCCGTGAACAATGCTGCAGATCGCCTCTGTACCGCCAAATCTAAAATCCTCGACAGCAAACTCATGATACGTTCTACAAGCTCGACGAAGACCTTGGTCACGAATTGACGGGGCTACAGAGAGGTTGGCCTGTATCCTTGATCGCAAGCCGCGGGTGACGCGCGGAACATGGCTTGTTGCAAATGCCATTCCACAGTGTGGTCGCGAATAGCTCTTGTCTTATGGCGAGCATACAGTAGTTAATGTAAGGGATGGCCGCAGTTGAGAAGATGACG
Organism: Neophaeococcomyces mojaviensis; assembly: GCA_030247915.1. Taxonomy (NCBI): domain Eukaryota; kingdom Fungi; phylum Ascomycota; class Eurotiomycetes; order Chaetothyriales; genus Neophaeococcomyces; species Neophaeococcomyces mojaviensis. The sequence continues at coordinate 14,242 of JAPDRQ010000397.1, forward strand.
GAATGCAGGAAATTGCTGCGAGGACCTTCGTGCAGCTGTGTGACAGACTGGCGCGGCGAACAAGGATTTAAAAGCCATCGACGATGTCTTGCATAGTGGATACTCATAGCTCGTGCCTGTCACGGGGGTTGCAAGCAACGTTGCCACCCACTTACCGCAGGCTTGCCAAGACCACCGCATTTTGACTACTAACCTTCAATCCACCATTACTCTACAAC
>JAPDRQ010000398.1:0-14358 GCA_030247915.1 Neophaeococcomyces mojaviensis
TACGAGCCGGACCAGCAGAAGCTGTTCCTGGAGGCCATCCACAAGCCGTACGGCATGGTGCTGGTGACCGGCCCCACCGGTTCGGGCAAGACGGTGTCGCTGTACACGGCGCTGGGCATCCTCAATGATGAGACGCGCAACATCTCCACTGCCGAGGACCCGGTGGAAATCCGCCTGCCCGGCGTCAACCAAGTACAGCAGAACAACAAGCGCGGCATGACCTTCGCCGCGGCACTGCGCTCGTTCCTGCGACAGGATCCGGACATCATCATGGTCGGCGAAATCCGCGACCTGGAGACGGCCGAGATTGCGATCAAGGCGGCGCAGACCGGCCACATGGTGCTGTCCACGCTGCATACCAATGATGCGCCGCAGACCATCGCGCGCCTGATGAACATGGGCATCGCGCCGTACAACATCACCAGCTCGGTGACGCTGGTGATCGCGCAGCGCCTGGCGCGCCGGTTGTGCGGCAACTGCAAGCGCCCGGCGAATCTGCCGGAGCATGCGCTGCTGGCCGAAGGCTTCACCCAGGCGCAGCTGGACGCAGGCATTGAGCTGTACGAGGCGGTGGGGTGCGATGAGTGCACTGAGGGCTACAAGGGCCGTACCGGTCTCTACCAGGTGATGCCGATGACCGATGAGATCGCTACGATCGTGCTGGCCGGTGGCAATGCACTGCAGATTGCCGAGGCGGCGCAGCAGATCGGGGTGAATGACCTGCGGCAGTCGGCGTTGAAGAAGGCGGCGGCGGGTGTGACCAGCCTGGCCGAGATCAATCGCGTTACCAAGGATTGAGGTAGAGCCGAGCCCATGCTCGGCTGAGGGACCGAAGAGCAGCCGAGCGTGGGCTCGGCTCTACAGTAGATCCACGCCATGCGTGGATGGCGCGGTCCCGACCGCTTACTCCATCCCCAGCTTCTTCAGCTTGTAGCGCAGTGCGCGGAAGGTAATCCCCAGCTGCGCAGCGGTGCGGGTCTTGTTCCAGCGGTTCTCTTCCAGCGCGCGCTGGATGGCGCTGCGCTCCAGCTGCTCGATGTACGAGGGCAGGGCGGCGCTGCCGGGCTGCAGGTCGGCCACGGCTTCGGCGGGCGCGGCACTGCCCGGCGCACGCGGCGCGTGTTGCGGCAGGCGCAGGTCATCGGCGCCGATGCAGTCTTCCTCGGCCAGGGCCAGCGCGCGTTCCAGGATGTTCTCCAGTTCGCGCACGTTGCCGGGGAAGGCGTACTGCGCCAGTGCCTCCAGCGCCGAAGGCGCCAGCAGCGGAGTAGCACGGCCGTGGCTGCGGGCCAGGCGTGCCAGTACCGCGGCGGCCAGTTCCGGCAGGTCCTGGCGGCGCTCGCGCAGCGGCGGCACCCTCAGTTCGATCACGTTGATGCGGTAGTACAGGTCGTGGCGGAAGCGCCCGTCCTCGACCAGCTCGGCCAGGTCCTTGTGGGTGGCCGAGAGGATGCGTACGTCCACCGGCTCCTCATTGGCCGCACCGACCGCGCGCACCGACTTCTCCTGGATCGCGCGCAGCAGCTTGACCTGCATCTGCAACGGCAGCTCGGCCACTTCGTCCAGGAACAGGGTGCCGCCGTGCGCAGCTTGGAACAGGCCGGGCTTGTCGGCATGGGCGCCGCTGAAGCTGCCCTTGCGATGGCCGAAGAACTCGCTCTCCATCAGTTCGCCGGGAATGGCGCCGCAGTTGACCGGTATGAACGGTCCGGCCGCACGTGCGCCCTGGGCATGGATGGTGCGCGCGACCAGTTCCTTGCCCACGCCCGATTCACCGAGGATGTAGACCGGCGCCTGGCTGCGCGCAACCTTGCCGATGGTGGTGCGCAGCACGTCCATGGCCGGCGAAGCACCCAGCAGGCGTGCGCCTTGTTCGGCTGCAGGGCCGGGCACGGGACGTTCGGTGTTGTTGAGTTCCAGCGCATGCTTGACCAGGCCGCGCAGCACCGAGATGTCCACCGGCTTGCTGACGAAGTCGAAGGCGCCGGCCTTCAGTGCTTCCACCGCCAGGTCCATGCTGCCGAACGCGGTGATCATCGCCACCGGCGTGCGTGGGTAGTGCTGGGCGATCTCGCTGACCAGCTCGATGCCGTTGCCGTCCGGCAGCCGCATGTCGGTGATGCACAGATCGTACGGATTGCTGGCGAGCAACTCGCGTGCTTCGGCCAGGTTGGCGGCAGTACTGATGCGCAGCCCCATGCGGCCGAGGGTCAGTACCAGCAGTTCGCGGATGTCGCGTTCATCGTCGACGACGAGGGCGCTGCGGGTTTCGTTCATGGGCGTGAAAGATAAACGAGGGGGCTGGAAGCGACAAATGTTTGACGCACAGATCTGGAATCAGGTGGGCAACAGCGTGTGCGGGCCGGGCAGCACCAGACGGAAGCAGGAGCCGCCAGCCGGCACCGGGATGTAGTCGAGCCGTGCCTGGTTGGCGCGGCACAACTCGCGGGCGATATACAGGCCCAGGCCGGTGCCATGCTCGGAGGTAGTGAAGAACGGGCGGAACAACTGCGCCGCCACGGTCTCGGGAATACCGGGGCCGCGGTCCATCACGTCGATCACCGCGCTGCGCTCGTGCTGCGCCACGCGCAGGCGCACGCGCGCCGGCTGCTGGCCGATGCGGCCGTATTTCAGTGCGTTGTGCACCAGCACGGTCAGCACCTGGTAGAGGTGCTTCGTGTCGACCTGCGCCATCACCGCCGTGTCACTGATGATCGGCTCGATGCTGTCGGTCTCTAGCGTCTGGCCCTGCTTGTACTCCAGCACGAAGCGTCGCACGAAGGCGACCAGGTCCACGTTCTCGGGCGTGGCGCGTTCACGGCGGGCGAGGCCAAGGACGCTCTCGACGATGCCGTTGGTGCGTTGGCACTGCTGGCGGATGATCTGCAGCAGGCGGCGGTCACTCTCGTTGAAACCGGTGCCTTCCTCGAGCAGCTGCACGGCGTAGTTGATTGCCGCCAGCGGGTTGCGGATCTCATGGGCGAGGCTGGCCGAGAAGCGGCCCATCGCTGACAGGGTGAGCGATTCGGCGCGGCGCGAGACCACGCTGGAGTCGTCCAGGAACACCAGGGCCAGCTCGCTGCCGGCCAGCAGGCGCGCAAAGCGCGGCTGTACTTCGGGTTGGTCGGGGTTGAGCTGCAGCGGCAGTTCGTCCTGCGCCCAGCCGTTGCGCCAGCGCTGCAGGCGGCGCGCCAGTTCCGGCGCGGCGCTGGCCAGGTCCAGGCGTCCTGTCTCGCCAATGCCGTCGTTGTCGCCGAGCAGCATCGAGGCCGCTTCATTGGCCAGGGTGATGCGGTTGTCGGCGTCCACCACCAGCACGCCGGTGCGCATGCGGCGGATGATCAGTTCGTTGATCTGGAACAGGTTGGCCACTTCGTCGCCGCGCTGGTTGGCCAGCTGCTGGTTGCGACGGGCGCGACTGCCCACCTGGTAGCTGATGAAGGCCAGTGCCAGGTAGCTGGTGGCGAACATGGCCAGCTCGGCCAGGGTGCGGGTGGGGTCGCCGCCTTCGAGCACCTTCCAGAGGTATTCGGTGCCGGTGGCCAGGCTGGCAGCGACCGCCAGGCCCAGGCCCCAGGTCAACGGCAGCAGGGTGGCGGCAGCGGCGATGTTGAACAGCAGCGACATCGAGATGCCGGCGCTGGCGCCGGGCAGGGCGTGTGCCAGCAGGGTGGCGGCGATGATGTCCACCAGCACGCTGCTGACCACGATCGGGCGCAGCCAGCGTTCGTTGCGGCCAATCACCAGGGCCAACAGCGAAAGCACCAGATAGATGGCCGCGACGGTATCGGCCAGGCGCGGGTGATGGGCCTCGCCGACCATGCCCGACAAGGGGCTGTAGAGCAGGCCGGCGATGACCGCGGCGATCAGCACCCGGTACAGCGCAAAGAAGTACAGCTCACGCCGCGGGATCGATTCGATGCGGTCGATCAATGAAGCACTGGGTGACACGCCGGAACTCCCCTTCTGGCTGCCTGGGTCTGGAATCTGCGGCGGGCCTGCCTGGCATCCCCTGAAGCCGGGCGGGTTCGTCGCTTCGATGTGGCCTGCGGTGGAAGCGGTCGAGCAACCTCGACTCTACACACCCTGGCTGACCAGTATAGGGCCCACGGACAGGTGCCGCCGGAGCCCTCTGGATCGCGCATTTGGCCCGCTGTGGATACCGGTGGCCAACCGCGGCCCGGGCGCAACTGCCTGAATGACGGCGGAAATCTGCCCGGCTGTGGCGTTTTGTACAGACTTCTTTGCGCCCCGGCGCTGGCTCGGCCACAATAGTGGGCCCGCCGCGGTCCATGCCGGCGCCCCGCCGGGGCCCTGAGGAATTGCGTGCGGTCGTTCCTATTCCCACGGTGACGCATGAATTTCCACGAATACCAGTCAAAACAACTGCTTGCCGAGTACGGCATCCCGGTCCCGGCCGGCAAGGTCGCTGCGACCCCGGACGAAGCGGTTGCCGCTGCCAACTCCCTGGGCCAGGGCCCCTGGATGGTCAAGGCGCAGATCCACGCTGGCGGCCGCGGCAAGGCTGGCGGCGTCAAGTTCTGCAAGACCACCGACGACGTGAAGGCCGCTGCGGCCAAGATGCTCGGCACCAAGATGGCCACCTACCAGACCGCTGGCGTTGAACTGCCGGTCAACCTGGTGCTGGTGACCACCGCCGGCGAGATCGTCAAGGAACTGTACCTGTCGGTGCTGGTTGACCGTGGCACCAAGACCATCACCTACATCGCCTCTTCGGAAGGCGGCGTGGAGATCGAGCAGGTCGCCGCTGAAACCCCGGAGCTGATCCACTCGCTGAACGTCGACTTCGTCGAAGGCGTGCAGGGTTACCACGGCCGTGATTTCGGCTTCAAGCTGGGCCTGACCGCCAAGCAGGCCGGCCAGTTCGCCAGCATCATGGTGAACCTGTACCGCCTGTTCAACGAAAAGGACCTGGCCCTGGTTGAAATCAACCCGCTGGCCATCCTGGACGACGGCAACCTGTACGCGCTGGACGGCAAGTTCGACAGCGATGACAACGCCGCGTTCCGCCAGAAGGCCCTGGTCGCCATGCGCGACAAGACCCAGGAAGATCCGACCGAAGTGATCGCTTCGGAGCTGGACATCAACTACGTCACCATGGACGGCAACATCGGCTGCATGGTCAACGGCGCCGGCCTGGCCATGGCCACCATGGACGTCATCAAGCTCAACGGCGGCGAGCCGGCGAACTTCCTGGACGTGGGCGGCGGTGCCAACAAGCAGCGCGTCATCGAAGCGTTCAAGCTGATCCTGTCCTCGGACAAGGTTGAAGGCATCTTCGTCAACATCTTCGGCGGCATCGTCCGCTGCGACATGATTGCCGAAGGCATCATCGCCGCCGTGAAGGAAGTAGGCGTCAAGGTTCCGGTCGTGGTGCGCCTGGAAGGCACCAACGTGGAAGAAGGCAAGCAGCTGCTGCGTGACAGCGGCATGGCCATCATCCCGGCTGACAACATCAACGATGGCGCCAAGAAGATCGTTGAAGCTGTCAAGAACGCTGCCTGATCCGACACCAAGGAATTCCCATGTCTGTTTTGATTAACAAGAACACCAAGGTGATCGTGCAGGGCTTCACCGGCCAGCAGGGCACCTTCCACGCCACTCAGATGATCGAGTACGGCACCCAGGTTGTTGGCGGCGTGACCCCGGGCAAGGGTGGCACCACCCATATCGACCTGCCGGTCTTCAACACCGTTGCCGACGCCGTGCAGAGCACCGGCGCCAACGCTTCGGTCATCTACGTGCCGCCGCCGTACGCGGCTGACGCAATCCTGGAAGCCGCTGCTGCCGGCATCAAGGTCATCGTCTGCATCACCGAAGGCATCCCGGTGCTGGACATGCTGCGCGTCAAGAACGTGCTGACCCGTTCGCATCCGGACACCGTGCTGATCGGGCCGAACTGCCCGGGCGTCATCACCCCGGGTGAGTGCAAGATCGGCATCATGCCGGGCCACATCCACCAGCCGGGCAAGATCGGCATCGTGTCGCGTTCGGGCACCCTGACCTATGAAGCGGTCAAGCAGACCACCGAAGTCGGTCTGGGCCAGTCCACCTGCATCGGCATCGGTGGTGACCCGATCAACGGCCTGAACTTCGTCGACTGCCTGAAGCTGTTCAACGAAGACCCGCAGACCGAAGGCATCATCATGGTCGGCGAAATCGGCGGCGACGCTGAAGAAGCCGGTGCCGAGTACATCAAGAACCACGTGAAGAAGCCGGTCGTCGGTTTCATCGCGGGTGCTTCGGCTCCGGCCGGCAAGCGCATGGGCCACGCCGGTGCGATCGCCTCGGGCGGCAAGGGCACTGCCGAAGGCAAGTTCGCTGCCATGGAAGCGGCCGGTGTTGTCACCGTCCGCTCGCCGGGCGATCTGGGCGCTGCCATCGCCAAGCTGGTGAAATAAGATCGACTGCCTCCGGCAGACGATTCTGTAGAGCCGGCCGCTGGCCGGCTGCTTGAAACAGAAGGGCCGCCTCCGGGCGGCCTTTCCTGTTCTGCGGGTGGCACGCTATGGTGGCCATTACTCGACCATGGCCTGCATCTGCGGCCTGATCAGGTCGCGGTATCGAGCGCTGCGGATCAGCAGTTCTTCGTGCGACCCGGTGGCGGCGACCGCACCTTCATCGATGAGTACGATTCGATCGGCGGCAAGAATGGTCTGCAACCGGTGTGCGACGATGAGCGTGGTCGGCCCCGTGCCCGTTCCGAAAACATGGTCATGTACCGCCTGTTCGGCGTGTGAATCGAGCGCTGATGTCGGCTCGTCGAGCAGCAGGATATCGGCCCGCTTCAACAGTGCGCGCGCAATGGCTACCCGTTGCTGCTGGCCGCCTGACAATCGGGCCCCGCGTTCGCCCAAGGGCTCATCGTAGCCAGCGGGCAATTCACTGATGAAGGCATCTGCGCCTGAAGACACTGCTGCGTTCCTGACATCCTCGTCGGTAGCGTCGAGCTTGCCGTATCGGATGTTCTCAAGCACGGATCGGCCGAAAATCGCCGGCGCCTGCGAGATCGTGCCGATAGCGTTGCGGATGCTTGCAGGCTGGAACGTGGAGATATCGTGGCCGTCGATGAAGATGGCGCCCGCCCGCACGGGATGCAGGCGCAGAAGCAGCGACAGCAGCGTACTCTTGCCCGCGCCGGATGCGCCCACGATGGCGACCTTTTCCCCCTTCGCAATGTCCAGGTTCAAGCGTCGCAGGACGGGCCTGTCGGGCGCAGCGGCATACCAGAAATCGACATTCTCGAATCGGATGCATCCCTGCAGAGCCTGCACCAGCCTGGTTTCCTGCGCCTCATGGTGTGGCAGGTCACCAAATGCGGTGATGCGATCAGTCGCTCCGGCGGAGCGCTGCAGCGCGCCCCATGTGTCCAGAAGCGCGGCGGCGGCCATGCCGCACATCACGGCATACATGGCGAACTGTCCCAGCTGGCCCGCCGAGAGCGTCCGGTCCATGACCTTGTGGGTGCCTGTCCATAACACAGCGGTGATGCCCAGCAGCATGACGATCAATGACAATGCCGTCAGCACAGACTGCCAGGTCGTGCGCCGACGAGCTCCGCTGACGCTGGCATTGAGCGTCGCCGCATGGCGCTCTGTCTCGAAGGGTTCGCGGGCGAAATCCTTGACCGCCCTGATATGGCCCAGCGCTTCCGCCGCAACGACGCGCGATTGCGCAAGCAGATCATTGTAGTCGCGCGCGCTGGTCCGCAGGTGCTTGGAGCCCACGGCGATGGGAACCGATGCAAACGGGATGGCGGCGATCGTCAGCAGCGCCAGGCCAGGGTCGGTAATGAACAACATGGTGACCGCACCGGCCAGCATGATTCCGCTGCGTATTGCCACAGAGAAGCTGACCCCGATGGCTATCCGCAGGTGCTCGATATCCGAGGTCAATCGTGAAAGCAGTTCCGTTGATGGCTGCTGCTGATGGAATTCCAGCGGCTGGACGAGCAATCGTGAGAACAGCTGCCCCCGCAGGTCATTGGTTACTTCGTCAGCGAGGCGATTGATGAAGTAGACCCGCATTGCCGTGGCCACGCCAATCGCCACTGAGATCAAGGCAAGTGTCAGGAAGATGTTGTCGATCTTCTCCAGGCTGTTCAGGTCCAGGCCGCGGTTGCCCCTTGCGGCGATGGGAACGGCAAGGGCGAACGTGGTTGCAACCACGATGCTGGTCAGTGCACCCGCCAGGAGTGGCAGGCGGTTGCGCGAAAGACTCGCCAGCAGCCGGAGGGTACGTGCCACCGGCATGGCCTTCTCGAGGGCTCTATTCACACCCGGCGCTCCTGTCAGTTCCAGTTGCTGGAGCAAGCACCATGGCGATGGCTAGTTCATGCACTTGCGCTGCTCCATCGTCCTGATGATGGCCTCGGCACTGCCGGGGTTTGATGCAAGCGCCTGCCGCAGTTCTGCGCACGCCATCCTCCGCCCCATGCGTGCATACCTTCCCATCCATGAGTTGTCTTCGACGCTCACCTGCAATGTGGGCTCGCGCGCCGGAAAGGCGGCCTGGGTCGGTCTTGTCAGGGAGGGGCGCTTGAACGAGATATCATCTGGACGAATGGCAAGGTCGAGCGGTGCGGGGGCAACAGCCATCGCAGGTCCAGGTGCTTCATCGACCACGTCCAGCGTGGGCCTGCGGGGCGCCGCAGATGCAACTGGCAGCGCCGGGCCAGCAGTCCTGCCGGGCCCTCCCAATGCCCGGGGCATGGCAGCGGGAACGGGTGCCCGCGCGAGAGGGCGCTCGATGAACACGAGCGATACCCTCGTTTCATCATCCCCGACGTTTACAGGTGACTTGCCGGCGACCTGGCACAGCAGGATCAGCAAGGTCAGTTGTGCTGCCGATGCCAGGAAAAGCGCCGATAGTCGATCCACTCGAGGCGACATCGGTCGGTCACTGCGGGAGGGCGTTCAAGGTGACTCGACCTCGTATCCGCGCTGGCGCAGCGCATCGATGTATCCGTCGTTGCCGGACAGGTCGGCGATGGGAAGCACCGCGAGCGTCGTCGTGTTGGTCTGCAGTGCCTTGTCTGCGGCCGCAAGCCATTTCTCCCTTACGACCGTGCGGATGTCGGGCATGCCAAAAGCACGGGCTGCGGGCGCGTTGCTGAGCGAGTCCGTGCATAGTTCATCCCGTTTCGAGGTCAGGGATACGTCGATCCGGGCGGTCTCGCCCGTAGACCATGCATTTGCGTTGGTTACCAGGCGATCCATGCCGGATTCGACAAGATCCATGGTTGCCACCAGGCAGGCGCTGTCGTCGATCGACGTTGACCTGACTGCCTTGAGCATCTGCGCGGCGTTCTGGCGCGAGAGCTTGAGCGTATATCGAGGTGTGTGCAGTCCGATGCCGCGCGCCTTCACTTCGGCGACGATGACGGGAGCGACCACCCCCTTGCTGCTCAGGCCACGCTGGGCCATCACTGTCGACATCAGCTCGTCCGCCGCGGCAAGCGGGCGCTTGCCTTCGAGGTTGCTGCGGCCAGCGAGGTACGTGTCGCGCAGATTCTGCCAGCGCGCGTATACATCCGGTGCCAGGATGTCTTTGAGTTGCGCATTGCCAGGATTGTTCTGTGCCTTCATGTAGCTGTAGCCAAGCGACAGCTTGCCGAGCCAGCCGGTGTCGACGTCTACGGTGAAGGATGGCTCCCACAGCACGGCCTGAGCCTCGGCAATCACCTCTCGCACCGCTGCCGAATCCCATGTGATCGAGGATGGCACCGGCTTGAGCGTGCCTAGGATCCAGAGTGTGTGCTCGCCACGCGAGACTCTCCAGAGTCCGGGACCCGGTGCAACCCCAGACACCACGACGGTATCAAGGGTGCGCAATGGGGGCTCGGTGGCATCTGCTGCGGCGGCACAGTTGATGCCCGCCGCGAAAAGCGCCAATGCAATGAGGAGCACAAGACGTGATTTCTGTTTCAGCATGTGGGTGCCGTTGCGTCTCTTCTCAGGTCAATTACTGCGGTAGGGGCGAGCATGTCGGGGTCGCGGGCCAGCAGCCCGGCCACGCGCGCCACATCGGACCTCGGCACCTCAAGATGAGGGCCGTTCTGGGCGATGTGTTGCCGTACGTTCTGCCAGTAGATCAGCTGGTGCTGCATGTGGTGTTCATAGAAGGCGAAGAGCCCGCGCATGACGCGGTAGTCGTCTGCAAGCAGCCTGCGTTCGGACTGGCCCTGTGCTGCAGGTGCCGGCTCAGCGCACGGCGGTGCGAAAACGCTCCTGAAACCCAGGCCCGACGCGACGGGGGTGGAGATCATCGGGACGATCAGCGCATCGGTCCTGCGGGACAATGCGGCGGTGCCCAGCATGATGCTCATCGAGCGCTTGCAGAAGCTGATGGGGTACGTGGCGTTCTCGTCCTTGAAAACGTCCGGCAGGATGAAGACGGCTGCGCCTGCCCTCAGTTCACGGATGGCTGTTGCCAGGCCTTTGCGGGTGTCATGGACGAAACCAACACCGTTGTCCTCGTTCCAGAACCAGCCGTTGAGCCTGTCGAAGATTTCGTTGCCTGGATGGGTTTCCGGGTTTCCATAGAACAGGAAGGTTTTCCGCTCGTGCCGTAAACGCTCCGCCAGCATGATGATCGACAGAATGTAGTGGGCATGGTGCGGCACTGCGATCAGAAGCCCGCGTGGCGTACGTGCCAGTTCATCGAATGCGCTGTAGTCCGTTCGGTCGGCGCGACTGAGCAGGGACAGGAACTCGGTCCGGTTCCCGCGCCGCAGAACGTTGGCAACGAACAGCTTCTGCAGGTACCAGTAGTAGTACTCGCCAAATCTCGTGTTTCCCGATTCGGCGCAGGCAACACGCAGGTAGTGCTCGTCGTCGTCGGTCAGAGGGGTCTTGATGATCGACTCGATCCAGGCAATCCGCCGATCAAGGCGGCGCAAGGGACGGGCAAGTTGAGTCAACAATTGCGGAATCAGCATGCAAGCCTTCCCTGTCGATCAACGACATCGCCTTCAAGCGTATCGATCGCTTCCATCAAGGCGTCGAGTTCGGCATCGATACTGTCGGGTTGGTACTGTGCCAGCAGTGCGGATCGGAACATCCTGATCTTTCTGCGCGCGTTGTATGTCCTGATCGCCGGCCTGCGCAGTGACTGTTGTTCGCGCAGCAACCATTGATCCCCCAGGCTGCTGCACTGGTGAAGATGGTCGATGATCCCGTGCAGGATCGCGCTGCTGTCGGCCGAATGGGCCTCGATCGTGGAATAGCCCTGTATGCCCCAGAACGACAGTGCATAGCCGTAGCGCTGATTGAGGATCATTTCGAGCGGCGAGACGTAGATGTCCTCGCGCGAGGTCCGAATCAGCAGGGTTGCTTCGTGTGCTGAGACAAGCTGGTCCGAGAAAATGACGAGTGCTGGTCGCTGGCCGGACTGCGCCAGCCGAACCATGCCGCTTGCGCTCAACCCAGGGCTGTTCTCGTTACACACAACGCGTAGGCGCCCTGCATCTGCGAGCTGTCTGCTTCTGGTCAAGACTGCACGCGTGGATGGCAGGACCAGCGCAAGAGCGTTGGTGCCAGCGTGGTCACTGCCTGCATAGGCATGGAGGCTCCGCTCGAACTCCTCCGGTGCGTTGAATCCATCCATGGAATGTGCTCTCGATAATGAAGAGGGCGAAGGCAACCGCCTTCGCCCTCGATCTGCGTCAGTTGATGCCCGGGTCGATTTCCGGCACGCAGTCATTGCCGTTGCTGCCGCAACAGTCCGAGCAGAACAGTGCTACCGCACCATTCCTCACCACTTCAAATGCGGTGCCAATCGACGTTGCGTCTTCGGCCCTCTGCAGCATCCCAGCTTCAAAGCCTGCGACATCCAATGCCATAGAACTCATCCTGATTCTCCATTCCAATTGGATACAGCGATCAATAGCCGGACCGAATTGGCCGGCCAATCTGGACACAACGTCCAAATTCCTTTTTGAACCAGCTTGCGCGGTGATCTGAGCCGTCGAAGGTGATCACCATGAATTTTTCGTGAATGGGAGAGTGCTACTGATGAAGGCGAAAATCAATAGCCCCAGGACGGACATTCGAGGAGGCGATGGCAGTGCCTGGCCGGCAGGGAAACGTGGTCCAGGTCTGCGCGACTCGGGGCGGACCGATCGCATGCATCGGGCCTGACCGGTCCGTGTCCAAAGGCCTAGAATGGTGCAATTGCAACCACAGGCTGGATTCCCATGGCTTCGATCCGCATCGCGATGGCGCAGTTCGATTTCCCGGTCGGCGATGTCGCCGGCAACACCGAGCGCATCATCGAGATGATCGGCCAGGCGCGCGACGAGTATGGCGCCGAGCTGGTGATGTTCCCCGAGCTGGCGGTGAGCGGTTATCCGCCGGAGGACCTGCTGCTGCGTCCCGGCTTCCTGTACGAATGCGAGCAGGCGATGGGCCGTATCGCTGCTGCCTGCCGTGGCATCACCGCCGTGGTCGGCTGGCCGCAGGCGGCTGGCGCGGTGGTCTACAACGCCGCCAGCGTGCTGCGTGACGGCCTGGTCGAACAGACCTACCGCAAGCGCGAGCTGCCCAACTACGCGGTGTTCGATGAGCGCCGCTACTTCGATGTCGATCCGGATGGCGGCAGCTGCGTGTTCGAGGTCAACGGCATTCCGGTGGGCCTGCTGATCTGCGAGGACCTGTGGTTCGCCGAACCGCTGGCCGACACCATGCGCGCCGGTGCGCAGCTGGTGGTGGTGCCCAATGCTTCGCCGTACGAGCGTGGCAAGCACGCCCAGCGCGACGCCGTGTTGGCGGCGCGCACCCGTGAGAGCGGGGCAGCGATTGCCTACCTCAACGTGGTCGGTGGCCAGGACGCGCTGGTGTTCGACGGCGCCTCGGTGGTGGCCGATGGCGACGGTACCGTGCACCCGGCCGCCGCCGCCTTCGTCGACCAATGGCTGGTGGTGGAGTACGACGGTGAAACCCGCCGGTTCATGCCGCACGTGTGGATGGACGACGGCGACGAGAGCATGGACGCGCTGGCCTGGCGCGCGGTGACCCGTGGCATCCAGGACTACTGCCTCAAGAACGGCTTCAAGAAGGTGTGGCTGGGCCTGTCCGGCGGCATCGACTCGGCGATCGTGCTGGCCATGGCCGTGGACGCGATGGGCGCGGAGAACGTGACTGCCGTGCGTCTGCCGTCGCGCTACACCGCCGGCCTGTCCAATGACCTGGCTGCAGAACAGTGCCAGGCACTGGGCGTGAAGCTGGAGGCGGTGTCGATCGAACCGGCGTTCAAGGGCCTGATGGAATCACTGGCGCCGATGTTTGAAGGCACGACCCCGGACGTGACCGAGGAAAACCTGCAGTCGCGCAGTCGTGGCGTGATCCTGATGGCGCTGGCCAACAAGTTCGGCGGCCTGCTGCTGACCACCGGCAACAAGAGCGAGTACGCGGTCGGCTACGCCACCATCTACGGCGACATGTGTGGTGGCTACGCGCCGCTGAAGGACCTCTACAAGACCGAGGTGTTCGGGCTGTCCAAGTGGCGCAACACCGTGGGCGGCGCGCCGGTGATCCCGCCGGCGGTGATCAGCCGTCCGCCGTCGGCCGAGCTGCGCGAGAACCAGCTGGACCAGGATTCGCTGCCGGCCTATGACGTGCTGGACGGCATCCTGTACCGCTACATCGACCAGGAGCAGTCGCGCACGGAGATCGTGGCCGCCGGTTACGACGCGGCCGTAGTCGACCGCGTGCTGCGCCTGGTGCGCATCAGCGAGTGGAAGCGGCATCAGGCCGCGCCGGGGCCGAAGGTGTCGCGCCGGGCGTTTGGCCGCGAGCGTCGTTACCCGATCAGCAACGGCTACAAGGGCTGAGGCAGCGGGCGGTGGGCCTTGGCCCGCCGCTACCGGGCCCTCCACGCGTGGGCGTGGATCTGTTGTAGAGCCGAGCCATGCTCGGCTCAGAGACAGTCGAGCGTGGCTCGACTCTACATTTCGGGCTGTCCACGCATGGCGTGGATTTACGGGGACTCGTCCAGTACCTGTTCCAGATGGGCGGTCTCGGCCGCTTCATTGAAGTGCGCATCCCCCAGCCGTGCGCGCACGAACGCCAGGCCATCCGCAGCGGCCGCGTCCAGCGTGCCGCGGTGGTCGACCGGATAGCGACGGAACGCGACCGGCTCGCCTCGCAGGGCCAGGCCTGCGGCGTACAGCAGCGTGGTCAGATAGGGCACATCGCGGTCCGCGCTGCCATGGCCCAGCATCAGTGGTTGGCTGAAACCGCGGCGCGGTACGCCGAGATAGTCGTACAACACCGCCCAGATGCCCGGCACGCTGCTCAGCGGTGCAGTGAACATGCTGCCGGTATCCGCACCGTCCAG